>JALMGJ010000002.1:20000-35000 GCA_023362775.1 Charina bottae | reverse complement strand
AGGGTTAGGGTTAGGGTTAGGGTTAGGGTTAGGGTTAGGGTTAGGGTTAGGGTTAGGGTTAGGGTTAGGGTTAGGGTTAGGGTTAGGGTTAGGGTTAGGGTTAGGGTTAGGGTTAGGGTTAGGGTTAGGGTTAGGGTTAGGGTTAGGGTTAGGGTTAGGGTTAGGGTTAGGGTTAGGGTTAGGGTTAGGGTTAGGGTTAGGGTTAGGGTTAGGGTTAGGGTTAGGGTTAGGGTTAGGGTTAGGGTTAGGGTTAGGGTTAGGGTTAGGGTTAGGGTTAGGGTTAGGGTTAGGGTTAGGGTTAGGGTTAGGGTTAGGGTTAGGGTTAGGGTTAGGGTTAGGGTTAGGGTTAGGGTTAGGGTTAGGGTTAGGGTTAGGGTTAGGGTTAGGGTTAGGGTTAGGGTTAGGGTTAGGGTTAGGGTTAGGGTTAGGGTTAGGGTTAGGGTTAGGGTTAGGGTTAGGGTTAGGGTTAGGGTTAGGGTTAGGGTTAGGGTTAGGGTTAGGGTTAGGGTTAGGGTTAGGGTTAGGGTTAGGGTTAGGGTTAGGGTTAGGGTTAGGGTTAGGGTTAGGGTTAGGGTTAGGGTTAGGGTTAGGGTTAGGGTTAGGGTTAGGGTTAGGGTTAGGGTTAGGGTTAGGGTTAGGGTTAGGGTTAGGGTTAGGGTTAGGGTTAGGGTTAGGGTTAGGGTTAGGGTTAGGGTTAGGGTTAGGGTTAGGGTTAGGGTTAGGGTTAGGGTTAGGGTTAGGGTTAGGGTTAGGGTTAGGGTTAGGGTTAGGGTTAGGGTTAGGGTTAGGGTTAGGGTTAGGGTTAGGGTTAGGGTTAGGGTTAGGGTTAGGGTTAGGGTTAGGGTTAGGGTTAGGGTTAGGGTTAGGGTTAGGGTTAGGGTTAGGGTTAGGGTTAGGGTTAGGGTTAGGGTTAGGGTTAGGGTTAGGGTTAGGGTTAGGGTTAGGGTTAGGGTTAGGGTTAGGGTTAGGGTTAGGGTTAGGGTTAGGGTTAGGGTTAGGGTTAGGGTTAGGGTTAGGGTTAGGGTTAGGGTTAGGGTTAGGGTTAGGGTTAGGGTTAGGGTTAGGGTTAGGGTTAGGGTTAGGGTTAGGGTTAGGGTTAGGGTTAGGGTTAGGGTTAGGGTTAGGGTTAGGGTTAGGGTTAGGGTTAGGGTTAGGGTTAGGGTTAGGGTTAGGGTTAGGGTTAGGGTTAGGGTTAGGGTTAGGGTTAGGGTTAGGGTTAGGGTTAGGGTTAGGGTTAGGGTTAGGGTTAGGGTTAGGGTTAGGGTTAGGGTTAGGGTTAGGGTTAGGGTTAGGGTTAGGGTTAGGGTTAGGGTTAGGGTTAGGGTTAGGGTTAGGGTTAGGGTTAGGGTTAGGGTTAGGGTTAGGGTTAGGGTTAGGGTTAGGGTTAGGGTTAGGGTTAGGGTTAGGGTTAGGGTTAGGGTTAGGGTTAGGGTTAGGGTTAGGGTTAGGGTTAGGGTTAGGGTTAGGGTTAGGGTTAGGGTTAGGGTTAGGGTTAGGGTTAGGGTTAGGGTTAGGGTTAGGGTTAGGGTTAGGGTTAGGGTTAGGGTTAGGGTTAGGGTTAGGGTTAGGGTTAGGGTTAGGGTTAGGGTTAGGGTTAGGGTTAGGGTTAGGGTTAGGGTTAGGGTTAGGGTTAGGGTTAGGGTTAGGGTTAGGGTTAGGGTTAGGGTTAGGGTTAGGGTTAGGGTTAGGGTTAGGGTTAGGGTTAGGGTTAGGGTTAGGGTTAGGGTTAGGGTTAGGGTTAGGGTTAGGGTTAGGGTTAGGGTTAGGGTTAGGGTTAGGGTTAGGGTTAGGGTTAGGGTTAGGGTTAGGGTTAGGGTTAGGGTTAGGGTTAGGGTTAGGGTTAGGGTTAGGGTTAGGGTTAGGGTTAGGGTTAGGGTTAGGGTTAGGGTTAGGGTTAGGGTTAGGGTTAGGGTTAGGGTTAGGGTTAGGGTTAGGGTTAGGGTTAGGGTTAGGGTTAGGGTTAGGGTTAGGGTTAGGGTTAGGGTTAGGGTTAGGGTTAGGGTTAGGGTTAGGGTTAGGGTTAGGGTTAGGGTTAGGGTTAGGGTTAGGGTTAGGGTTAGGGTTAGGGTTAGGGTTAGGGTTAGGGTTAGGGTTAGGGTTAGGGTTAGGGTTAGGGTTAGGGTTAGGGTTAGGGTTAGGGTTAGGGTTAGGGTTAGGGTTAGGGTTAGGGTTAGGGTTAGGGTTAGGGTTAGGGTTAGGGTTAGGGTTAGGGTTAGGGTTAGGGTTAGGGTTAGGGTTAGGGTTAGGGTTAGGGTTAGGGTTAGGGTTAGGGTTAGGGTTAGGGTTAGGGTTAGGGTTAGGGTTAGGGTTAGGGTTAGGGTTAGGGTTAGGGTTAGGGTTAGGGTTAGGGTTAGGGTTAGGGTTAGGGTTAGGGTTAGGGTTAGGGTTAGGGTTAGGGTTAGGGTTAGGGTTAGGGTTAGGGTTAGGGTTAGGGTTAGGGTTAGGGTTAGGGTTAGGGTTAGGGTTAGGGTTAGGGTTAGGGTTAGGGTTAGGGTTAGGGTTAGGGTTAGGGTTAGGGTTAGGGTTAGGGTTAGGGTTAGGGTTAGGGTTAGGGTTAGGGTTAGGGTTAGGGTTAGGGTTAGGGTTAGGGTTAGGGTTAGGGTTAGGGTTAGGGTTAGGGTTAGGGTTAGGGTTAGGGTTAGGGTTAGGGTTAGGGTTAGGGTTAGGGTTAGGGTTAGGGTTAGGGTTAGGGTTAGGGTTAGGGTTAGGGTTAGGGTTAGGGTTAGGGTTAGGGTTAGGGTTAGGGTTAGGGTTAGGGTTAGGGTTAGGGTTAGGGTTAGGGTTAGGGTTAGGGTTAGGGTTAGGGTTAGGGTTAGGGTTAGGGTTAGGGTTAGGGTTAGGGTTAGGGTTAGGGTTAGGGTTAGGGTTAGGGTTAGGGTTAGGGTTAGGGTTAGGGTTAGGGTTAGGGTTAGGGTTAGGGTTAGGGTTAGGGTTAGGGTTAGGGTTAGGGTTAGGGTTAGGGTTAGGGTTAGGGTTAGGGTTAGGGTTAGGGTTAGGGTTAGGGTTAGGGTTAGGGTTAGGGTTAGGGTTAGGGTTAGGGTTAGGGTTAGGGTTAGGGTTAGGGTTAGGGTTAGGGTTAGGGTTAGGGTTAGGGTTAGGGTTAGGGTTAGGGTTAGGGTTAGGGTTAGGGTTAGGGTTAGGGTTAGGGTTAGGGTTAGGGTTAGGGTTAGGGTTAGGGTTAGGGTTAGGGTTAGGGTTAGGGTTAGGGTTAGGGTTAGGGTTAGGGTTAGGGTTAGGGTTAGGGTTAGGGTTAGGGTTAGGGTTAGGGTTAGGGTTAGGGTTAGGGTTAGGGTTAGGGTTAGGGTTAGGGTTAGGGTTAGGGTTAGGGTTAGGGTTAGGGTTAGGGTTAGGGTTAGGGTTAGGGTTAGGGTTAGGGTTAGGGTTAGGGTTAGGGTTAGGGTTAGGGTTAGGGTTAGGGTTAGGGTTAGGGTTAGGGTTAGGGTTAGGGTTAGGGTTAGGGTTAGGGTTAGGGTTAGGGTTAGGGTTAGGGTTAGGGTTAGGGTTAGGGTTAGGGTTAGGGTTAGGGTTAGGGTTAGGGTTAGGGTTAGGGTTAGGGTTAGGGTTAGGGTTAGGGTTAGGGTTAGGGTTAGGGTTAGGGTTAGGGTTAGGGTTAGGGTTAGGGTTAGGGTTAGGGTTAGGGTTAGGGTTAGGGTTAGGGTTAGGGTTAGGGTTAGGGTTAGGGTTAGGGTTAGGGTTAGGGTTAGGGTTAGGGTTAGGGTTAGGGTTAGGGTTAGGGTTAGGGTTAGGGTTAGGGTTAGGGTTAGGGTTAGGGTTAGGGTTAGGGTTAGGGTTAGGGTTAGGGTTAGGGTTAGGGTTAGGGTTAGGGTTAGGGTTAGGGTTAGGGTTAGGGTTAGGGTTAGGGTTAGGGTTAGGGTTAGGGTTAGGGTTAGGGTTAGGGTTAGGGTTAGGGTTAGGGTTAGGGTTAGGGTTAGGGTTAGGGTTAGGGTTAGGGTTAGGGTTAGGGTTAGGGTTAGGGTTAGGGTTAGGGTTAGGGTTAGGGTTAGGGTTAGGGTTAGGGTTAGGGTTAGGGTTAGGGTTAGGGTTAGGGTTAGGGTTAGGGTTAGGGTTAGGGTTAGGGTTAGGGTTAGGGTTAGGGTTAGGGTTAGGGTTAGGGTTAGGGTTAGGGTTAGGGTTAGGGTTAGGGTTAGGGTTAGGGTTAGGGTTAGGGTTAGGGTTAGGGTTAGGGTTAGGGTTAGGGTTAGGGTTAGGGTTAGGGTTAGGGTTAGGGTTAGGGTTAGGGTTAGGGTTAGGGTTAGGGTTAGGGTTAGGGTTAGGGTTAGGGTTAGGGTTAGGGTTAGGGTTAGGGTTAGGGTTAGGGTTAGGGTTAGGGTTAGGGTTAGGGTTAGGGTTAGGGTTAGGGTTAGGGTTAGGGTTAGGGTTAGGGTTAGGGTTAGGGTTAGGGTTAGGGTTAGGGTTAGGGTTAGGGTTAGGGTTAGGGTTAGGGTTAGGGTTAGGGTTAGGGTTAGGGTTAGGGTTAGGGTTAGGGTTAGGGTTAGGGTTAGGGTTAGGGTTAGGGTTAGGGTTAGGGTTAGGGTTAGGGTTAGGGTTAGGGTTAGGGTTAGGGTTAGGGTTAGGGTTAGGGTTAGGGTTAGGGTTAGGGTTAGGGTTAGGGTTAGGGTTAGGGTTAGGGTTAGGGTTAGGGTTAGGGTTAGGGTTAGGGTTAGGGTTAGGGTTAGGGTTAGGGTTAGGGTTAGGGTTAGGGTTAGGGTTAGGGTTAGGGTTAGGGTTAGGGTTAGGGTTAGGGTTAGGGTTAGGGTTAGGGTTAGGGTTAGGGTTAGGGTTAGGGTTAGGGTTAGGGTTAGGGTTAGGGTTAGGGTTAGGGTTAGGGTTAGGGTTAGGGTTAGGGTTAGGGTTAGGGTTAGGGTTAGGGTTAGGGTTAGGGTTAGGGTTAGGGTTAGGGTTAGGGTTAGGGTTAGGGTTAGGGTTAGGGTTAGGGTTAGGGTTAGGGTTAGGGTTAGGGTTAGGGTTAGGGTTAGGGTTAGGGTTAGGGTTAGGGTTAGGGTTAGGGTTAGGGTTAGGGTTAGGGTTAGGGTTAGGGTTAGGGTTAGGGTTAGGGTTAGGGTTAGGGTTAGGGTTAGGGTTAGGGTTAGGGTTAGGGTTAGGGTTAGGGTTAGGGTTAGGGTTAGGGTTAGGGTTAGGGTTAGGGTTAGGGTTAGGGTTAGGGTTAGGGTTAGGGTTAGGGTTAGGGTTAGGGTTAGGGTTAGGGTTAGGGTTAGGGTTAGGGTTAGGGTTAGGGTTAGGGTTAGGGTTAGGGTTAGGGTTAGGGTTAGGGTTAGGGTTAGGGTTAGGGTTAGGGTTAGGGTTAGGGTTAGGGTTAGGGTTAGGGTTAGGGTTAGGGTTAGGGTTAGGGTTAGGGTTAGGGTTAGGGTTAGGGTTAGGGTTAGGGTTAGGGTTAGGGTTAGGGTTAGGGTTAGGGTTAGGGTTAGGGTTAGGGTTAGGGTTAGGGTTAGGGTTAGGGTTAGGGTTAGGGTTAGGGTTAGGGTTAGGGTTAGGGTTAGGGTTAGGGTTAGGGTTAGGGTTAGGGTTAGGGTTAGGGTTAGGGTTAGGGTTAGGGTTAGGGTTAGGGTTAGGGTTAGGGTTAGGGTTAGGGTTAGGGTTAGGGTTAGGGTTAGGGTTAGGGTTAGGGTTAGGGTTAGGGTTAGGGTTAGGGTTAGGGTTAGGGTTAGGGTTAGGGTTAGGGTTAGGGTTAGGGTTAGGGTTAGGGTTAGGGTTAGGGTTAGGGTTAGGGTTAGGGTTAGGGTTAGGGTTAGGGTTAGGGTTAGGGTTAGGGTTAGGGTTAGGGTTAGGGTTAGGGTTAGGGTTAGGGTTAGGGTTAGGGTTAGGGTTAGGGTTAGGGTTAGGGTTAGGGTTAGGGTTAGGGTTAGGGTTAGGGTTAGGGTTAGGGTTAGGGTTAGGGTTAGGGTTAGGGTTAGGGTTAGGGTTAGGGTTAGGGTTAGGGTTAGGGTTAGGGTTAGGGTTAGGGTTAGGGTTAGGGTTAGGGTTAGGGTTAGGGTTAGGGTTAGGGTTAGGGTTAGGGTTAGGGTTAGGGTTAGGGTTAGGGTTAGGGTTAGGGTTAGGGTTAGGGTTAGGGTTAGGGTTAGGGTTAGGGTTAGGGTTAGGGTTAGGGTTAGGGTTAGGGTTAGGGTTAGGGTTAGGGTTAGGGTTAGGGTTAGGGTTAGGGTTAGGGTTAGGGTTAGGGTTAGGGTTAGGGTTAGGGTTAGGGTTAGGGTTAGGGTTAGGGTTAGGGTTAGGGTTAGGGTTAGGGTTAGGGTTAGGGTTAGGGTTAGGGTTAGGGTTAGGGTTAGGGTTAGGGTTAGGGTTAGGGTTAGGGTTAGGGTTAGGGTTAGGGTTAGGGTTAGGGTTAGGGTTAGGGTTAGGGTTAGGGTTAGGGTTAGGGTTAGGGTTAGGGTTAGGGATAGGGTTAGGGTTAGGGTTAGGGTTAGGGTTAGGGTTAGGGTTAGGGTTAGGGTTAGGGTTAGGGTTAGGGTTAGGGTTAGGGTTAGGGTTAGGGTTAGGGTTAGGGTTAGGGTTAGGGTTAGGGTTAGGGTTAGGGTTAGGGTTAGGGTTAGGGTTAGGGTTAGGGTTAGGGTTAGGGTTAGGGTTAGGGTTAGGGTTAGGGTTAGGGTTAGGGTTAGGGTTAGGGTTAGGGTTAGGGTTAGGGTTAGGGTTAGGGTTAGGGTTAGGGTTAGGGTTAGGGTTAGGGTTAGGGTTAGGGTTAGGGTTAGGGTTAGGGTTAGGGTTAGGGTTAGGGTTAGGGTTAGGGTTAGGGTTAGGGTTAGGGTTAGGGTTAGGGTTAGGGTTAGGGTTAGGGTTAGGGTTAGGGTTAGGGTTAGGGTTAGGGTTAGGGTTAGGGTTAGGGTTAGGGTTAGGGTTAGGGTTAGGGTTAGGGTTAGGGTTAGGGTTAGGGTTAGGGTTAGGGTTAGGGTTAGGGTTAGGGTTAGGGTTAGGGTTAGGGTTAGGGTTAGGGTTAGGGTTAGGGTTAGGGTTAGGGTTAGGGTTAGGGTTAGGGTTAGGGTTAGGGTTAGGGTTAGGGTTAGGGTTAGGGTTAGGGTTAGGGTTAGGGTTAGGGTTAGGGTTAGGGTTAGGGTTAGGGTTAGGGTTAGGGTTAGGGTTAGGGTTAGGGTTAGGGTTAGGGTTAGGGTTAGGGTTAGGGTTAGGGTTAGGGTTAGGGTTAGGGTTAGGGTTAGGGTTAGGGTTAGGGTTAGGGTTAGGGTTAGGGTTAGGGTTAGGGTTAGGGTTAGGGTTAGGGTTAGGGTTAGGGTTAGGGTTAGGGTTAGGGTTAGGGTTAGGGTTAGGGTTAGGGTTAGGGTTAGGGTTAGGGTTAGGGTTAGGGTTAGGGTTAGGGTTAGGGTTAGGGTTAGGGTTAGGGTTAGGGTTAGGGTTAGGGTTAGGGTTAGGGTTAGGGTTAGGGTTAGGGTTAGGGTTAGGGTTAGGGTTAGGGTTAGGGTTAGGGTTAGGGTTAGGGTTAGGGTTAGGGTTAGGGTTAGGGTTAGGGTTAGGGTTAGGGTTAGGGTTAGGGTTAGGGTTAGGGTTAGGGTTAGGGTTAGGGTTAGGGTTAGGGTTAGGGTTAGGGTTAGGGTTAGGGTTAGGGTTAGGGTTAGGGTTAGGGTTAGGGTTAGGGTTAGGGTTAGGGTTAGGGTTAGGGTTAGGGTTAGGGTTAGGGTTAGGGTTAGGGTTAGGGTTAGGGTTAGGGTTAGGGTTAGGGTTAGGGTTAGGGTTAGGGTTAGGGTTAGGGTTAGGGTTAGGGTTAGGGTTAGGGTTAGGGTTAGGGTTAGGGTTAGGGTTAGGGTTAGGGTTAGGGTTAGGGTTAGGGTTAGGGTTAGGGTTAGGGTTAGGGTTAGGGTTAGGGTTAGGGTTAGGGTTAGGGTTAGGGTTAGGGTTAGGGTTAGGGTTAGGGTTAGGGTTAGGGTTAGGGTTAGGGTTAGGGTTAGGGTTAGGGTTAGGGTTAGGGTTAGGGTTAGGGTTAGGGTTAGGGTTAGGGTTAGGGTTAGGGTTAGGGTTAGGGTTAGGGTTAGGGTTAGGGTTAGGGTTAGGGTTAGGGTTAGGGTTAGGGTTAGGGTTAGGGTTAGGGTTAGGGTTAGGGTTAGGGTTAGGGTTAGGGTTAGGGTTAGGGTTAGGGTTAGGGTTAGGGTTAGGGTTAGGGTTAGGGTTAGGGTTAGGGTTAGGGTTAGGGTTAGGGTTAGGGTTAGGGTTAGGGTTAGGGTTAGGGTTAGGGTTAGGGTTAGGGTTAGGGTTAGGGTTAGGGTTAGGGTTAGGGTTAGGGTTAGGGTTAGGGTTAGGGTTAGGGTTAGGGTTAGGGTTAGGGTTAGGGTTAGGGTTAGGGTTAGGGTTAGGGTTAGGGTTAGGGTTAGGGTTAGGGTTAGGGTTAGGGTTAGGGTTAGGGTTAGGGTTAGGGTTAGGGTTAGGGTTAGGGTTAGGGTTAGGGTTAGGGTTAGGGTTAGGGTTAGGGTTAGGGTTAGGGTTAGGGTTAGGGTTAGGGTTAGGGTTAGGGTTAGGGTTAGGGTTAGGGTTAGGGTTAGGGTTAGGGTTAGGGTTAGGGTTAGGGTTAGGGTTAGGGTTAGGGTTAGGGTTAGGGTTAGGGTTAGGGTTAGGGTTAGGGTTAGGGTTAGGGTTAGGGTTAGGGTTAGGGTTAGGGTTAGGGTTAGGGTTAGGGTTAGGGTTAGGGTTAGGGTTAGGGTTAGGGTTAGGGTTAGGGTTAGGGTTAGGGTTAGGGTTAGGGTTAGGGTTAGGGTTAGGGTTAGGGTTAGGGTTAGGGTTAGGGTTAGGGTTAGGGTTAGGGTTAGGGTTAGGGTTAGGGTTAGGGTTAGGGTTAGGGTTAGGGTTAGGGTTAGGGTTAGGGTTAGGGTTAGGGTTAGGGTTAGGGTTAGGGTTAGGGTTAGGGTTAGGGTTAGGGTTAGGGTTAGGGTTAGGGTTAGGGTTAGGGTTAGGGTTAGGGTTAGGGTTAGGGTTAGGGTTAGGGTTAGGGTTAGGGTTAGGGTTAGGGTTAGGGTTAGGGTTAGGGTTAGGGTTAGGGTTAGGGTTAGGGTTAGGGTTAGGGTTAGGGTTAGGGTTAGGGTTAGGGTTAGGGTTAGGGTTAGGGTTAGGGTTAGGGTTAGGGTTAGGGTTAGGGTTAGGGTTAGGGTTAGGGTTAGGGTTAGGGTTAGGGTTAGGGTTAGGGTTAGGGTTAGGGTTAGGGTTAGGGTTAGGGTTAGGGTTAGGGTTAGGGTTAGGGTTAGGGTTAGGGTTAGGGTTAGGGTTAGGGTTAGGGTTAGGGTTAGGGTTAGGGTTAGGGTTAGGGTTAGGGTTAGGGTTAGGGTTAGGGTTAGGGTTAGGGTTAGGGTTAGGGTTAGGGTTAGGGTTAGGGTTAGGGTTAGGGTTAGGGTTAGGGTTAGGGTTAGGGTTAGGGTTAGGGTTAGGGTTAGGGTTAGGGTTAGGGTTAGGGTTAGGGTTAGGGTTAGGGTTAGGGTTAGGGTTAGGGTTAGGGTTAGGGTTAGGGTTAGGGTTAGGGTTAGGGTTAGGGTTAGGGTTAGGGTTAGGGTTAGGGTTAGGGTTAGGGTTAGGGTTAGGGTTAGGGTTAGGGTTAGGGTTAGGGTTAGGGTTAGGGTTAGGGTTAGGGTTAGGGTTAGGGTTAGGGTTAGGGTTAGGGTTAGGGTTAGGGTTAGGGTTAGGGTTAGGGTTAGGGTTAGGGTTAGGGTTAGGGTTAGGGTTAGGGTTAGGGTTAGGGTTAGGGTTAGGGTTAGGGTTAGGGTTAGGGTTAGGGTTAGGGTTAGGGTTAGGGTTAGGGTTAGGGTTAGGGTTAGGGTTAGGGTTAGGGTTAGGGTTAGGGTTAGGGTTAGGGTTAGGGTTAGGGTTAGGGTTAGGGTTAGGGTTAGGGTTAGGGTTAGGGTTAGGGTTAGGGTTAGGGTTAGGGTTAGGGTTAGGGTTAGGGTTAGGGTTAGGGTTAGGGTTAGGGTTAGGGTTAGGGTTAGGGTTAGGGTTAGGGTTAGGGTTAGGGTTAGGGTTAGGGTTAGGGTTAGGGTTAGGGTTAGGGTTAGGGTTAGGGTTAGGGTTAGGGTTAGGGTTAGGGTTAGGGTTAGGGTTAGGGTTAGGGTTAGGGTTAGGGTTAGGGTTAGGGTTAGGGTTAGGGTTAGGGTTAGGGTTAGGGTTAGGGTTAGGGTTAGGGTTAGGGTTAGGGTTAGGGTTAGGGTTAGGGTTAGGGTTAGGGTTAGGGTTAGGGTTAGGGTTAGGGTTAGGGTTAGGGTTAGGGTTAGGGTTAGGGTTAGGGTTAGGGTTAGGGTTAGGGTTAGGGTTAGGGTTAGGGTTAGGGTTAGGGTTAGGGTTAGGGTTAGGGTTAGGGTTAGGGTTAGGGTTAGGGTTAGGGTTAGGGTTAGGGTTAGGGTTAGGGTTAGGGTTAGGGTTAGGGTTAGGGTTAGGGTTAGGGTTAGGGTTAGGGTTAGGGTTAGGGTTAGGGTTAGGGTTAGGGTTAGGGTTAGGGTTAGGGTTAGGGTTAGGGTTAGGGTTAGGGTTAGGGTTAGGGTTAGGGTTAGGGTTAGGGTTAGGGTTAGGGTTAGGGTTAGGGTTAGGGTTAGGGTTAGGGTTAGGGTTAGGGTTAGGGTTAGGGTTAGGGTTAGGGTTAGGGTTAGGGTTAGGGTTAGGGTTAGGGTTAGGGTTAGGGTTAGGGTTAGGGTTAGGGTTAGGGTTAGGGTTAGGGTTAGGGTTAGGGTTAGGGTTAGGGTTAGGGTTAGGGTTAGGGTTAGGGTTAGGGTTAGGGTTAGGGTTAGGGTTAGGGTTAGGGTTAGGGTTAGGGTTAGGGTTAGGGTTAGGGTTAGGGTTAGGGTTAGGGTTAGGGTTAGGGTTAGGGTTAGGGTTAGGGTTAGGGTTAGGGTTAGGGTTAGGGTTAGGGTTAGGGTTAGGGTTAGGGTTAGGGTTAGGGTTAGGGTTAGGGTTAGGGTTAGGGTTAGGGTTAGGGTTAGGGTTAGGGTTAGGGTTAGGGTTAGGGTTAGGGTTAGGGTTAGGGTTAGGGTTAGGGTTAGGGTTAGGGTTAGGGTTAGGGTTAGGGTTAGGGTTAGGGTTAGGGTTAGGGTTAGGGTTAGGGTTAGGGTTAGGGTTAGGGTTAGGGTTAGGGTTAGGGTTAGGGTTAGGGTTAGGGTTAGGGTTAGGGTTAGGGTTAGGGTTAGGGTTAGGGTTAGGGTTAGGGTTAGGGTTAGGGTTAGGGTTAGGGTTAGGGTTAGGGTTAGGGTTAGGGTTAGGGTTAGGGTTAGGGTTAGGGTTAGGGTTAGGGTTAGGGTTAGGGTTAGGGTTAGGGTTAGGGTTAGGGTTAGGGTTAGGGTTAGGGTTAGGGTTAGGGTTAGGGTTAGGGTTAGGGTTAGGGTTAGGGTTAGGGTTAGGGTTAGGGTTAGGGTTAGGGTTAGGGTTAGGGTTAGGGTTAGGGTTAGGGTTAGGGTTAGGGTTAGGGTTAGGGTTAGGGTTAGGGTTAGGGTTAGGGTTAGGGTTAGGGTTAGGGTTAGGGTTAGGGTTAGGGTTAGGGTTAGGGTTAGGGTTAGGGTTAGGGTTAGGGTTAGGGTTAGGGTTAGGGTTAGGGTTAGGGTTAGGGTTAGGGTTAGGGTTAGGGTTAGGGTTAGGGTTAGGGTTAGGGTTAGGGTTAGGGTTAGGGTTAGGGTTAGGGTTAGGGTTAGGGTTAGGGTTAGGGTTAGGGTTAGGGTTAGGGTTAGGGTTAGGGTTAGGGTTAGGGTTAGGGTTAGGGTTAGGGTTAGGGTTAGGGTTAGGGTTAGGGTTAGGGTTAGGGTTAGGGTTAGGGTTAGGGTTAGGGTTAGGGTTAGGGTTAGGGTTAGGGTTAGGGTTAGGGTTAGGGTTAGGGTTAGGGTTAGGGTTAGGGTTAGGGTTAGGGTTAGGGTTAGGGTTAGGGTTAGGGTTAGGGTTAGGGTTAGGGTTAGGGTTAGGGTTAGGGTTAGGGTTAGGGTTAGGGTTAGGGTTAGGGTTAGGGTTAGGGTTAGGGTTAGGGTTAGGGTTAGGGTTAGGGTTAGGGTTAGGGTTAGGGTTAGGGTTAGGGTTAGGGTTAGGGTTAGGGTTAGGGTTAGGGTTAGGGTTAGGGTTAGGGTTAGGGTTAGGGTTAGGGTTAGGGTTAGGGTTAGGGTTAGGGTTAGGGTTAGGGTTAGGGTTAGGGTTAGGGTTAGGGTTAGGGTTAGGGTTAGGGTTAGGGTTAGGGTTAGGGTTAGGGTTAGGGTTAGGGTTAGGGTTAGGGTTAGGGTTAGGGTTAGGGTTAGGGTTAGGGTTAGGGTTAGGGTTAGGGTTAGGGTTAGGGTTAGGGTTAGGGTTAGGGTTAGGGTTAGGGTTAGGGTTAGGGTTAGGGTTAGGGTTAGGGTTAGGGTTAGGGTTAGGGTTAGGGTTAGGGTTAGGGTTAGGGTTAGGGTTAGGGTTAGGGTTAGGGTTAGGGTTAGGGTTAGGGTTAGGGTTAGGGTTAGGGTTAGGGTTAGGGTTAGGGTTAGGGTTAGGGTTAGGGTTAGGGTTAGGGTTAGGGTTAGGGTTAGGGTTAGGGTTAGGGTTAGGGTTAGGGTTAGGGTTAGGGTTAGGGTTAGGGTTAGGGTTAGGGTTAGGGTTAGGGTTAGGGTTAGGGTTAGGGTTAGGGTTAGGGTTAGGGTTAGGGTTAGGGTTAGGGTTAGGGTTAGGGTTAGGGTTAGGGTTAGGGTTAGGGTTAGGGTTAGGGTTAGGGTTAGGGTTAGGGTTAGGGTTAGGGTTAGGGTTAGGGTTAGGGTTAGGGTTAGGGTTAGGGTTAGGGTTAGGGTTAGGGTTAGGGTTAGGGTTAGGGTTAGGGTTAGGGTTAGGGTTAGGGTTAGGGTTAGGGTTAGGGTTAGGGTTAGGGTTAGGGTTAGGGTTAGGGTTAGGGTTAGGGTTAGGGTTAGGGTTAGGGTTAGGGTTAGGGTTAGGGTTAGGGTTAGGGTTAGGGTTAGGGTTAGGGTTAGGGTTAGGGTTAGGGTTAGGGTTAGGGTTAGGGTTAGGGTTAGGGTTAGGGTTAGGGTTAGGGTTAGGGTTAGGGTTAGGGTTAGGGTTAGGGTTAGGGTTAGGGTTAGGGTTAGGGTTAGGGTTAGGGTTAGGGTTAGGGTTAGGGTTAGGGTTAGGGTTAGGGTTAGGGTTAGGGTTAGGGTTAGGGTTAGGGTTAGGGTTAGGGTTAGGGTTAGGGTTAGGGTTAGGGTTAGGGTTAGGGTTAGGGTTAGGGTTAGGGTTAGGGTTAGGGTTAGGGTTAGGGTTAGGGTTAGGGTTAGGGTTAGGGTTAGGGTTAGGGTTAGGGTTAGGGTTAGGGTTAGGGTTAGGGTTAGGGTTAGGGTTAGGGTTAGGGTTAGGGTTAGGGTTAGGGTTAGGGTTAGGGTTAGGGTTAGGGTTAGGGTTAGGGTTAGGGTTAGGGTTAGGGTTAGGGTTAGGGTTAGGGTTAGGGTTAGGGTTAGGGTTAGGGTTAGGGTTAGGGTTAGGGTTAGGGTTAGGGTTAGGGTTAGGGTTAGGGTTAGGGTTAGGGTTAGGGTTAGGGTTAGGGTTAGGGTTAGGGTTAGGGTTAGGGTTAGGGTTAGGGTTAGGGTTAGGGTTAGGGTTAGGGTTAGGGTTAGGGTTAGGGTTAGGGTTAGGGTTAGGGTTAGGGTTAGGGTTAGGGTTAGGGTTAGGGTTAGGGTTAGGGTTAGGGTTAGGGTTAGGGTTAGGGTTAGGGTTAGGGTTAGGGTTAGGGTTAGGGTTAGGGTTAGGGTTAGGGTTAGGGTTAGGGTTAGGGTTAGGGTTAGGGTTAGGGTTAGGGTTAGGGTTAGGGTTAGGGTTAGGGTTAGGGTTAGGGTTAGGGTTAGGGTTAGGGTTAGGGTTAGGGTTAGGGTTAGGGTTAGGGTTAGGGTTAGGGTTAGGGTTAGGGTTAGGGTTAGGGTTAGGGTTAGGGTTAGGGTTAGGGTTAGGGTTAGGGTTAGGGTTAGGGTTAGGGTTAGGGTTAGGGTTAGGGTTAGGGTTAGGGTTAGGGTTAGGGTTAGGGTTAGGGTTAGGGTTAGGGTTAGGGTTAGGGTTAGGGTTAGGGTTAGGGTTAGGGTTAGGGTTAGGGTTAGGGTTAGGGTTAGGGTTAGGGTTAGGGTTAGGGTTAGGGTTAGGGTTAGGGTTAGGGTTAGGGTTAGGGTTAGGGTTAGGGTTAGGGTTAGGGTTAGGGTTAGGGTTAGGGTTAGGGTTAGGGTTAGGGTTAGGGTTAGGGTTAGGGTTAGGGTTAGGGTTAGGGTTAGGGTTAGGGTTAGGGTTAGGGTTAGGGTTAGGGTTAGGGTTAGGGTTAGGGTTAGGGTTAGGGTTAGGGTTAGGGTTAGGGTTAGGGTTAGGGTTAGGGTTAGGGTTAGGGTTAGGGTTAGGGTTAGGGTTAGGGTTAGGGTTAGGGTTAGGGTTAGGGTTAGGGTTAGGGTTAGGGTTAGGGTTAGGGTTAGGGTTAGGGTTAGGGTTAGGGTTAGGGTTAGGGTTAGGGTTAGGGTTAGGGTTAGGGTTAGGGTTAGGGTTAGGGTTAGGGTTAGGGTTAGGGTTAGGGTTAGGGTTAGGGTTAGGGTTAGGGTTAGGGTTAGGGTTAGGGTTAGGGTTAGGGTTAGGGTTAGGGTTAGGGTTAGGGTTAGGGTTAGGGTTAGGGTTAGGGTTAGGGTTAGGGTTAGGGTTAGGGTTAGGGTTAGGGTTAGGGTTAGGGTTAGGGTTAGGGTTAGGGTTAGGGTTAGGGTTAGGGTTAGGGTTAGGGTTAGGGTTAGGGTTAGGGTTAGGGTTAGGGTTAGGGTTAGGGTTAGGGTTAGGGTTAGGGTTAGGGTTAGGGTTAGGGTTAGGGTTAGGGTTAGGGTTAGGGTTAGGGTTAGGGTTAGGGTTAGGGTTAGGGTTAGGGTTAGGGTTAGGGTTAGGGTTAGGGTTAGGGTTAGGGTTAGGGTTAGGGTTAGGGTTAGGGTTAGGGTTAGGGTTAGGGTTAGGGTTAGGGTTAGGGTTAGGGTTAGGGTTAGGGTTAGGGTTAGGGTTAGGGTTAGGGTTAGGGTTAGGGTTAGGGTTAGGGTTAGGGTTAGGGTTAGGGTTAGGGTTAGGGTTAGGGTT
>JALMGJ010000002.1:2500-15000 GCA_023362775.1 Charina bottae | reverse complement strand
TAGGGTTAGGGTTAGGGTTAGGGTTAGGGTTAGGGTTAGGGTTAGGGTTAGGGTTAGGGTTAGGGTTAGGGTTAGGGTTAGGGTTAGGGTTAGGGTTAGGGTTAGGGTTAGGGTTAGGGTTAGGGTTAGGGTTAGGGTTAGGGTTAGGGTTAGGGTTAGGGTTAGGGTTAGGGTTAGGGTTAGGGTTAGGGTTAGGGTTAGGGTTAGGGTTAGGGTTAGGGTTAGGGTTAGGGTTAGGGTTAGGGTTAGGGTTAGGGTTAGGGTTAGGGTTAGGGTTAGGGTTAGGGTTAGGGTTAGGGTTAGGGTTAGGGTTAGGGTTAGGGTTAGGGTTAGGGTTAGGGTTAGGGTTAGGGTTAGGGTTAGGGTTAGGGTTAGGGTTAGGGTTAGGGTTAGGGTTAGGGTTAGGGTTAGGGTTAGGGTTAGGGTTAGGGTTAGGGTTAGGGTTAGGGTTAGGGTTAGGGTTAGGGTTAGGGTTAGGGTTAGGGTTAGGGTTAGGGTTAGGGTTAGGGTTAGGGTTAGGGTTAGGGTTAGGGTTAGGGTTAGGGTTAGGGTTAGGGTTAGGGTTAGGGTTAGGGTTAGGGTTAGGGTTAGGGTTAGGGTTAGGGTTAGGGTTAGGGTTAGGGTTAGGGTTAGGGTTAGGGTTAGGGTTAGGGTTAGGGTTAGGGTTAGGGTTAGGGTTAGGGTTAGGGTTAGGGTTAGGGTTAGGGTTAGGGTTAGGGTTAGGGTTAGGGTTAGGGTTAGGGTTAGGGTTAGGGTTAGGGTTAGGGTTAGGGTTAGGGTTAGGGTTAGGGTTAGGGTTAGGGTTAGGGTTAGGGTTAGGGTTAGGGTTAGGGTTAGGGTTAGGGTTAGGGTTAGGGTTAGGGTTAGGGTTAGGGTTAGGGTTAGGGTTAGGGTTAGGGTTAGGGTTAGGGTTAGGGTTAGGGTTAGGGTTAGGGTTAGGGTTAGGGTTAGGGTTAGGGTTAGGGTTAGGGTTAGGGTTAGGGTTAGGGTTAGGGTTAGGGTTAGGGTTAGGGTTAGGGTTAGGGTTAGGGTTAGGGTTAGGGTTAGGGTTAGGGTTAGGGTTAGGGTTAGGGTTAGGGTTAGGGTTAGGGTTAGGGTTAGGGTTAGGGTTAGGGTTAGGGTTAGGGTTAGGGTTAGGGTTAGGGTTAGGGTTAGGGTTAGGGTTAGGGTTAGGGTTAGGGTTAGGGTTAGGGTTAGGGTTAGGGTTAGGGTTAGGGTTAGGGTTAGGGTTAGGGTTAGGGTTAGGGTTAGGGTTAGGGTTAGGGTTAGGGTTAGGGTTAGGGTTAGGGTTAGGGTTAGGGTTAGGGTTAGGGTTAGGGTTAGGGTTAGGGTTAGGGTTAGGGTTAGGGTTAGGGTTAGGGTTAGGGTTAGGGTTAGGGTTAGGGTTAGGGTTAGGGTTAGGGTTAGGGTTAGGGTTAGGGTTAGGGTTAGGGTTAGGGTTAGGGTTAGGGTTAGGGTTAGGGTTAGGGTTAGGGTTAGGGTTAGGGTTAGGGTTAGGGTTAGGGTTAGGGTTAGGGTTAGGGTTAGGGTTAGGGTTAGGGTTAGGGTTAGGGTTAGGGTTAGGGTTAGGGTTAGGGTTAGGGTTAGGGTTAGGGTTAGGGTTAGGGTTAGGGTTAGGGTTAGGGTTAGGGTTAGGGTTAGGGTTAGGGTTAGGGTTAGGGTTAGGGTTAGGGTTAGGGTTAGGGTTAGGGTTAGGGTTAGGGTTAGGGTTAGGGTTAGGGTTAGGGTTAGGGTTAGGGTTGGGTTAGGGTTAGGGTTAGGGTTAGGGTTAGGGTTGGGTTAGGGTTAGGGTTAGGGTTAGGGTTAGGGTTAGGGTTAGGGTTAGGGTTAGGGTTAGGGTTAGGGTTAGGGTTAGGGTTAGGGTTAGGGTTAGGGTTAGGGTTAGGGTTAGGGTTAGGGTTAGGGTTAGGGTTAGGGTTAGGGTTAGGGTTAGGGTTAGGGTTAGGGTTAGGGTTAGGGTTAGGGTTAGGGTTAGGGTTAGGGTTAGGGTTAGGGTTAGGGTTAGGGTTAGGGTTAGGGTTAGGGTTAGGGTTAGGGTTAGGGTTAGGGTTAGGGTTAGGGTTAGGGTTAGGGTTAGGGTTAGGGTTAGGGTTAGGGTTAGGGTTAGGGTTAGGGTTAGGGTTAGGGTTAGGGTTAGGGTTAGGGTTAGGGTTAGGGTTAGGGTTAGGGTTAGGGTTAGGGTTAGGGTTAGGGTTAGGGTTAGGGTTAGGGTTAGGGTTAGGGTTAGGGTTAGGGTTAGGGTTAGGGTTAGGGTTAGGGTTAGGGTTAGGGTTAGGGTTAGGGTTAGGGTTAGGGTTAGGGTTAGGGTTAGGGTTAGGGTTAGGGTTAGGGTTAGGGTTAGGGTTAGGGTTAGGGTTAGGGTTAGGGTTAGGGTTAGGGTTAGGGTTAGGGTTAGGGTTAGGGTTAGGGTTAGGGTTAGGGTTAGGGTTAGGGTTAGGGTTAGGGTTAGGGTTAGGGTTAGGGTTAGGGTTAGGGTTAGGGTTAGGGTTAGGGTTAGGGTTAGGGTTAGGGTTAGGGTTAGGGTTAGGGTTAGGGTTAGGGTTAGGGTTAGGGTTAGGGTTAGGGTTAGGGTTAGGGTTAGGGTTAGGGTTAGGGTTAGGGTTAGGGTTAGGGTTAGGGTTAGGGTTAGGGTTAGGGTTAGGGTTAGGGTTAGGGTTAGGGTTAGGGTTAGGGTTAGGGTTAGGGTTAGGGTTAGGGTTAGGGTTAGGGTTAGGGTTAGGGTTAGGGTTAGGGTTAGGGTTAGGGTTAGGGTTAGGGTTAGGGTTAGGGTTAGGGTTAGGGTTAGGGTTAGGGTTAGGGTTAGGGTTAGGGTTAGGGTTAGGGTTAGGGTTAGGGTTAGGGTTAGGGTTAGGGTTAGGGTTAGGGTTAGGGTTAGGGTTAGGGTTAGGGTTAGGGTTAGGGTTAGGGTTAGGGTTAGGGTTAGGGTTAGGGTTAGGGTTAGGGTTAGGGTTAGGGTTAGGGTTAGGGTTAGGGTTAGGGTTAGGGTTAGGGTTAGGGTTAGGGTTAGGGTTAGGGTTAGGGTTAGGGTTAGGGTTAGGGTTAGGGTTAGGGTTAGGGTTAGGGTTAGGGTTAGGGTTAGGGTTAGGGTTAGGGTTAGGGTTAGGGTTAGGGTTAGGGTTAGGGTTAGGGTTAGGGTTAGGGTTAGGGTTAGGGTTAGGGTTAGGGTTAGGGTTAGGGTTAGGGTTAGGGTTAGGGTTAGGGTTAGGGTTAGGGTTAGGGTTAGGGTTAGGGTTAGGGTTAGGGTTAGGGTTAGGGTTAGGGTTAGGGTTAGGGTTAGGGTTAGGGTTAGGGTTAGGGTTAGGGTTAGGGTTAGGGTTAGGGTTAGGGTTAGGGTTAGGGTTAGGGTTAGGGTTAGGGTTAGGGTTAGGGTTAGGGTTAGGGTTAGGGTTAGGGTTAGGGTTAGGGTTAGGGTTAGGGTTAGGGTTAGGGTTAGGGTTAGGGTTAGGGTTAGGGTTAGGGTTAGGGTTAGGGTTAGGGTTAGGGTTAGGGTTAGGGTTAGGGTTAGGGTTAGGGTTAGGGTTAGGGTTAGGGTTAGGGTTAGGGTTAGGGTTAGGGTTAGGGTTAGGGTTAGGGTTAGGGTTAGGGTTAGGGTTAGGGTTAGGGTTAGGGTTAGGGTTAGGGTTAGGGTTAGGGTTAGGGTTAGGGTTAGGGTTAGGGTTAGGGTTAGGGTTAGGGTTAGGGTTAGGGTTAGGGTTAGGGTTAGGGTTAGGGTTAGGGTTAGGGTTAGGGTTAGGGTTAGGGTTAGGGTTAGGGTTAGGGTTAGGGTTAGGGTTAGGGTTAGGGTTAGGGTTAGGGTTAGGGTTAGGGTTAGGGTTAGGGTTAGGGTTAGGGTTAGGGTTAGGGTTAGGGTTAGGGTTAGGGTTAGGGTTAGGGTTAGGGTTAGGGTTAGGGTTAGGGTTAGGGTTAGGGTTAGGGTTAGGGTTAGGGTTAGGGTTAGGGTTAGGGTTAGGGTTAGGGTTAGGGTTAGGGTTAGGGTTAGGGTTAGGGTTAGGGTTAGGGTTAGGGTTAGGGTTAGGGTTAGGGTTAGGGTTAGGGTTAGGGTTAGGGTTAGGGTTAGGGTTAGGGTTAGGGTTAGGGTTAGGGTTAGGGTTAGGGTTAGGGTTAGGGTTAGGGTTAGGGTTAGGGTTAGGGTTAGGGTTAGGGTTAGGGTTAGGGTTAGGGTTAGGGTTAGGGTTAGGGTTAGGGTTAGGGTTAGGGTTAGGGTTAGGGTTAGGGTTAGGGTTAGGGTTAGGGTTAGGGTTAGGGTTAGGGTTAGGGTTAGGGTTAGGGTTAGGGTTAGGGTTAGGGTTAGGGTTAGGGTTAGGGTTAGGGTTAGGGTTAGGGTTAGGGTTAGGGTTAGGGTTAGGGTTAGGGTTAGGGTTAGGGTTAGGGTTAGGGTTAGGGTTAGGGTTAGGGTTAGGGTTAGGGTTAGGGTTAGGGTTAGGGTTAGGGTTAGGGTTAGGGTTAGGGTTAGGGTTAGGGTTAGGGTTAGGGTTAGGGTTAGGGTTAGGGTTAGGGTTAGGGTTAGGGTTAGGGTTAGGGTTAGGGTTAGGGTTAGGGTTAGGGTTAGGGTTAGGGTTAGGGTTAGGGTTAGGGTTAGGGTTAGGGTTAGGGTTAGGGTTAGGGTTAGGGTTAGGGTTAGGGTTAGGGTTAGGGTTAGGGTTAGGGTTAGGGTTAGGGTTAGGGTTAGGGTTAGGGTTAGGGTTAGGGTTAGGGTTAGGGTTAGGGTTAGGGTTAGGGTTAGGGTTAGGGTTAGGGTTAGGGTTAGGGTTAGGGTTAGGGTTAGGGTTAGGGTTAGGGTTAGGGTTAGGGTTAGGGTTAGGGTTAGGGTTAGGGTTAGGGTTAGGGTTAGGGTTAGGGTTAGGGTTAGGGTTAGGGTTAGGGTTAGGGTTAGGGTTAGGGTTAGGGTTAGGGTTAGGGTTAGGGTTAGGGTTAGGGTTAGGGTTAGGGTTAGGGTTAGGGTTAGGGTTAGGGTTAGGGTTAGGGTTAGGGTTAGGGTTAGGGTTAGGGTTAGGGTTAGGGTTAGGGTTAGGGTTAGGGTTAGGGTTAGGGTTAGGGTTAGGGTTAGGGTTAGGGTTAGGGTTAGGGTTAGGGTTAGGGTTAGGGTTAGGGTTAGGGTTAGGGTTAGGGTTAGGGTTAGGGTTAGGGTTAGGGTTAGGGTTAGGGTTAGGGTTAGGGTTAGGGTTAGGGTTAGGGTTAGGGTTAGGGTTAGGGTTAGGGTTAGGGTTAGGGTTAGGGTTAGGGTTAGGGTTAGGGTTAGGGTTAGGGTTAGGGTTAGGGTTAGGGTTAGGGTTAGGGTTAGGGTTAGGGTTAGGGTTAGGGTTAGGGTTAGGGTTAGGGTTAGGGTTAGGGTTAGGGTTAGGGTTAGGGTTAGGGTTAGGGTTAGGGTTAGGGTTAGGGTTAGGGTTAGGGTTAGGGTTAGGGTTAGGGTTAGGGTTAGGGTTAGGGTTAGGGTTAGGGTTAGGGTTAGGGTTAGGGTTAGGGTTAGGGTTAGGGTTAGGGTTAGGGTTAGGGTTAGGGTTAGGGTTAGGGTTAGGGTTAGGGTTAGGGTTAGGGTTAGGGTTAGGGTTAGGGTTAGGGTTAGGGTTAGGGTTAGGGTTAGGGTTAGGGTTAGGGTTAGGGTTAGGGTTAGGGTTAGGGTTAGGGTTAGGGTTAGGGTTAGGGTTAGGGTTAGGGTTAGGGTTAGGGTTAGGGTTAGGGTTAGGGTTAGGGTTAGGGTTAGGGTTAGGGTTAGGGTTAGGGTTAGGGTTAGGGTTAGGGTTAGGGTTAGGGTTAGGGTTAGGGTTAGGGTTAGGGTTAGGGTTAGGGTTAGGGTTAGGGTTAGGGTTAGGGTTAGGGTTAGGGTTAGGGTTAGGGTTAGGGTTAGGGTTAGGGTTAGGGTTAGGGTTAGGGTTAGGGTTAGGGTTAGGGTTAGGGTTAGGGTTAGGGTTAGGGTTAGGGTTAGGGTTAGGGTTAGGGTTAGGGTTAGGGTTAGGGTTAGGGTTAGGGTTAGGGTTAGGGTTAGGGTTAGGGTTAGGGTTAGGGTTAGGGTTAGGGTTAGGGTTAGGGTTAGGGTTAGGGTTAGGGTTAGGGTTAGGGTTAGGGTTAGGGTTAGGGTTAGGGTTAGGGTTAGGGTTAGGGTTAGGGTTAGGGTTAGGGTTAGGGTTAGGGTTAGGGTTAGGGTTAGGGTTAGGGTTAGGGTTAGGGTTAGGGTTAGGGTTAGGGTTAGGGTTAGGGTTAGGGTTAGGGTTAGGGTTAGGGTTAGGGTTAGGGTTAGGGTTAGGGTTAGGGTTAGGGTTAGGGTTAGGGTTAGGGTTAGGGTTAGGGTTAGGGTTAGGGTTAGGGTTAGGGTTAGGGTTAGGGTTAGGGTTAGGGTTAGGGTTAGGGTTAGGGTTAGGGTTAGGGTTAGGGTTAGGGTTAGGGTTAGGGTTAGGGTTAGGGTTAGGGTTAGGGTTAGGGTTAGGGTTAGGGTTAGGGTTAGGGTTAGGGTTAGGGTTAGGGTTAGGGTTAGGGTTAGGGTTAGGGTTAGGGTTAGGGTTAGGGTTAGGGTTAGGGTTAGGGTTAGGGTTAGGGTTAGGGTTAGGGTTAGGGTTAGGGTTAGGGTTAGGGTTAGGGTTAGGGTTAGGGTTAGGGTTAGGGTTAGGGTTAGGGTTAGGGTTAGGGTTAGGGTTAGGGTTAGGGTTAGGGTTAGGGTTAGGGTTAGGGTTAGGGTTAGGGTTAGGGTTAGGGTTAGGGTTAGGGTTAGGGTTAGGGTTAGGGTTAGGGTTAGGGTTAGGGTTAGGGTTAGGGTTAGGGTTAGGGTTAGGGTTAGGGTTAGGGTTAGGGTTAGGGTTAGGGTTAGGGTTAGGGTTAGGGTTAGGGTTAGGGTTAGGGTTAGGGTTAGGGTTAGGGTTAGGGTTAGGGTTAGGGTTAGGGTTAGGGTTAGGGTTAGGGTTAGGGTTAGGGTTAGGGTTAGGGTTAGGGTTAGGGTTAGGGTTAGGGTTAGGGTTAGGGTTAGGGTTAGGGTTAGGGTTAGGGTTAGGGTTAGGGTTAGGGTTAGGGTTAGGGTTAGGGTTAGGGTTAGGGTTAGGGTTAGGGTTAGGGTTAGGGTTAGGGTTAGGGTTAGGGTTAGGGTTAGGGTTAGGGTTAGGGTTAGGGTTAGGGTTAGGGTTAGGGTTAGGGTTAGGGTTAGGGTTAGGGTTAGGGTTAGGGTTAGGGTTAGGGTTAGGGTTAGGGTTAGGGTTAGGGTTAGGGTTAGGGTTAGGGTTAGGGTTAGGGTTAGGGTTAGGGTTAGGGTTAGGGTTAGGGTTAGGGTTAGGGTTAGGGTTAGGGTTAGGGTTAGGGTTAGGGTTAGGGTTAGGGTTAGGGTTAGGGTTAGGGTTAGGGTTAGGGTTAGGGTTAGGGTTAGGGTTAGGGTTAGGGTTAGGGTTAGGGTTAGGGTTAGGGTTAGGGTTAGGGTTAGGGTTAGGGTTAGGGTTAGGGTTAGGGTTAGGGTTAGGGTTAGGGTTAGGGTTAGGGTTAGGGTTAGGGTTAGGGTTAGGGTTAGGGTTAGGGTTAGGGTTAGGGTTAGGGTTAGGGTTAGGGTTAGGGTTAGGGTTAGGGTTAGGGTTAGGGTTAGGGTTAGGGTTAGGGTTAGGGTTAGGGTTAGGGTTAGGGTTAGGGTTAGGGTTAGGGTTAGGGTTAGGGTTAGGGTTAGGGTTAGGGTTAGGGTTAGGGTTAGGGTTAGGGTTAGGGTTAGGGTTAGGGTTAGGGTTAGGGTTAGGGTTAGGGTTAGGGTTAGGGTTAGGGTTAGGGTTAGGGTTAGGGTTAGGGTTAGGGTTAGGGTTAGGGTTAGGGTTAGGGTTAGGGTTAGGGTTAGGGTTAGGGTTAGGGTTAGGGTTAGGGTTAGGGTTAGGGTTAGGGTTAGGGTTAGGGTTAGGGTTAGGGTTAGGGTTAGGGTTAGGGTTAGGGTTAGGGTTAGGGTTAGGGTTAGGGTTAGGGTTAGGGTTAGGGTTAGGGTTAGGGTTAGGGTTAGGGTTAGGGTTAGGGTTAGGGTTAGGGTTAGGGTTAGGGTTAGGGTTAGGGTTAGGGTTAGGGTTAGGGTTAGGGTTAGGGTTAGGGTTAGGGTTAGGGTTAGGGTTAGGGTTAGGGTTAGGGTTAGGGTTAGGGTTAGGGTTAGGGTTAGGGTTAGGGTTAGGGTTAGGGTTAGGGTTAGGGTTAGGGTTAGGGTTAGGGTTAGGGTTAGGGTTAGGGTTAGGGTTAGGGTTAGGGTTAGGGTTAGGGTTAGGGTTAGGGTTAGGGTTAGGGTTAGGGTTAGGGTTAGGGTTAGGGTTAGGGTTAGGGTTAGGGTTAGGGTTAGGGTTAGGGTTAGGGTTAGGGTTAGGGTTAGGGTTAGGGTTAGGGTTAGGGTTAGGGTTAGGGTTAGGGTTAGGGTTAGGGTTAGGGTTAGGGTTAGGGTTAGGGTTAGGGTTAGGGTTAGGGTTAGGGTTAGGGTTAGGGTTAGGGTTAGGGTTAGGGTTAGGGTTAGGGTTAGGGTTAGGGTTAGGGTTAGGGTTAGGGTTAGGGTTAGGGTTAGGGTTAGGGTTAGGGTTAGGGTTAGGGTTAGGGTTAGGGTTAGGGTTAGGGTTAGGGTTAGGGTTAGGGTTAGGGTTAGGGTTAGGGTTAGGGTTAGGGTTAGGGTTAGGGTTAGGGTTAGGGTTAGGGTTAGGGTTAGGGTTAGGGTTAGGGTTAGGGTTAGGGTTAGGGTTAGGGTTAGGGTTAGGGTTAGGGTTAGGGTTAGGGTTAGGGTTAGGGTTAGGGTTAGGGTTAGGGTTAGGGTTAGGGTTAGGGTTAGGGTTAGGGTTAGGGTTAGGGTTAGGGTTAGGGTTAGGGTTAGGGTTAGGGTTAGGGTTAGGGTTAGGGTTAGGGTTAGGGTTAGGGTTAGGGTTAGGGTTAGGGTTAGGGTTAGGGTTAGGGTTAGGGTTAGGGTTAGGGTTAGGGTTAGGGTTAGGGTTAGGGTTAGGGTTAGGGTTAGGGTTAGGGTTAGGGTTAGGGTTAGGGTTAGGGTTAGGGTTAGGGTTAGGGTTAGGGTTAGGGTTAGGGTTAGGGTTAGGGTTAGGGTTAGGGTTAGGGTTAGGGTTAGGGTTAGGGTTAGGGTTAGGGTTAGGGTTAGGGTTAGGGTTAGGGTTAGGGTTAGGGTTAGGGTTAGGGTTAGGGTTAGGGTTAGGGTTAGGGTTAGGGTTAGGGTTAGGGTTAGGGTTAGGGTTAGGGTTAGGGTTAGGGTTAGGGTTAGGGTTAGGGTTAGGGTTAGGGTTAGGGTTAGGGTTAGGGTTAGGGTTAGGGTTAGGGTTAGGGTTAGGGTTAGGGTTAGGGTTAGGGTTAGGGTTAGGGTTAGGGTTAGGGTTAGGGTTAGGGTTAGGGTTAGGGTTAGGGTTAGGGTTAGGGTTAGGGTTAGGGTTAGGGTTAGGGTTAGGGTTAGGGTTAGGGTTAGGGTTAGGGTTAGGGTTAGGGTTAGGGTTAGGGTTAGGGTTAGGGTTAGGGTTAGGGTTAGGGTTAGGGTTAGGGTTAGGGTTAGGGTTAGGGTTAGGGTTAGGGTTAGGGTTAGGGTTAGGGTTAGGGTTAGGGTTAGGGTTAGGGTTAGGGTTAGGGTTAGGGTTAGGGTTAGGGTTAGGGTTAGGGTTAGGGTTAGGGTTAGGGTTAGGGTTAGGGTTAGGGTTAGGGTTAGGGTTAGGGTTAGGGTTAGGGTTAGGGTTAGGGTTAGGGTTAGGGTTAGGGTTAGGGTTAGGGTTAGGGTTAGGGTTAGGGTTAGGGTTAGGGTTAGGGTTAGGGTTAGGGTTAGGGTTAGGGTTAGGGTTAGGGTTAGGGTTAGGGTTAGGGTTAGGGTTAGGGTTAGGGTTAGGGTTAGGGTTAGGGTTAGGGTTAGGGTTAGGGTTAGGGTTAGGGTTAGGGTTAGGGTTAGGGTTAGGGTTAGGGTTAGGGTTAGGGTTAGGGTTAGGGTTAGGGTTAGGGTTAGGGTTAGGGTTAGGGTTAGGGTTAGGGTTAGGGTTAGGGTTAGGGTTAGGGTTAGGGTTAGGGTTAGGGTTAGGGTTAGGGTTAGGGTTAGGGTTAGGGTTAGGGTTAGGGTTAGGGTTAGGGTTAGGGTTAGGGTTAGGGTTAGGGTTAGGGTTAGGGTTAGGGTTAGGGTTAGGGTTAGGGTTAGGGTTAGGGTTAGGGTTAGGGTTAGGGTTAGGGTTAGGGTTAGGGTTAGGGTTAGGGTTAGGGTTAGGGTTAGGGTTAGGGTTAGGGTTAGGGTTAGGGTTAGGGTTAGGGTTAGGGTTAGGGTTAGGGTTAGGGTTAGGGTTAGGGTTAGGGTTAGGGTTAGGGTTAGGGTTAGGGTTAGGGTTAGGGTTAGGGTTAGGGTTAGGGTTAGGGTTAGGGTTAGGGTTAGGGTTAGGGTTAGGGTTAGGGTTAGGGTTAGGGTTAGGGTTAGGGTTAGGGTTAGGGTTAGGGTTAGGGTTAGGGTTAGGGTTAGGGTTAGGGTTAGGGTTAGGGTTAGGGTTAGGGTTAGGGTTAGGGTTAGGGTTAGGGTTAGGGTTAGGGTTAGGGTTAGGGTTAGGGTTAGGGTTAGGGTTAGGGTTAGGGTTAGGGTTAGGGTTAGGGTTAGGGTTAGGGTTAGGGTTAGGGTTAGGGTTAGGGTTAGGGTTAGGGTTAGGGTTAGGGTTAGGGTTAGGGTTAGGGTTAGGGTTAGGGTTAGGGTTAGGGTTAGGGTTAGGGTTAGGGTTAGGGTTAGGGTTAGGGTTAGGGTTAGGGTTAGGGTTAGGGTTAGGGTTAGGGTTAGGGTTAGGGTTAGGGTTAGGGTTAGGGTTAGGGTTAGGGTTAGGGTTAGGGTTAGGGTTAGGGTTAGGGTTAGGGTTAGGGTTAGGGTTAGGGTTAGGGTTAGGGTTAGGGTTAGGGTTAGGGTTAGGGTTAGGGTTAGGGTTAGGGTTAGGGTTAGGGTTAGGGTTAGGGTTAGGGTTAGGGTTAGGGTTAGGGTTAGGGTTAGGGTTAGGGTTAGGGTTAGGGTTAGGGTTAGGGTTAGGGTTAGGGTTAGGGTTAGGGTTAGGGTTAGGGTTAGGGTTAGGGTTAGGGTTAGGGTTAGGGTTAGGGTTAGGGTTAGGGTTAGGGTTAGGGTTAGGGTTAGGGTTAGGGTTAGGGTTAGGGTTAGGGTTAGGGTTAGGGTTAGGGTTAGGGTTAGGGTTAGGGTTAGGGTTAGGGTTAGGGTTAGGGTTAGGGTTAGGGTTAGGGTTAGGGTTAGGGTTAGGGTTAGGGTTAGGGTTAGGGTTAGGGTTAGGGTTAGGGTTAGGGTTAGGGTTAGGGTTAGGGTTAGGGTTAGGGTTAGGGTTAGGGTTAGGGTTAGGGTTAGGGTTAGGGTTAGGGTTAGGGTTAGGGTTAGGGTTAGGGTTAGGGTTAGGGTTAGGGTTAGGGTTAGGGTTAGGGTTAGGGTTAGGGTTAGGGTTAGGGTTAGGGTTAGGGTTAGGGTTAGGGTTAGGGTTAGGGTTAGGGTTAGGGTTAGGGTTAGGGTTAGGGTTAGGGTTAGGGTTAGGGTTAGGGTTAGGGTTAGGGTTAGGGTTAGGGTTAGGGTTAGGGTTAGGGTTAGGGTTAGGGTTAGGGTTAGGGTTAGGGTTAGGGTTAGGGTTAGGGTTAGGGTTAGGGTTAGGGTTAGGGTTAGGGTTAGGGTTAGGGTTAGGGTTAGGGTTAGGGTTAGGGTTAGGGTTAGGGTTAGGGTTAGGGTTAGGGTTAGGGTTAGGGTTAGGGTTAGGGTTAGGGTTAGGGTTAGGGTTAGGGTTAGGGTTAGGGTTAGGGTTAGGGTTAGGGTTAGGGTTAGGGTTAGGGTTAGGGTTAGGGTTAGGGTTAGGGTTAGGGTTAGGGTTAGGGTTAGGGTTAGGGTTAGGGTTAGGGTTAGGGTTAGGGTTAGGGTTAGGGTTAGGGTTAGGGTTAGGGTTAGGGTTAGGGTTAGGGTTAGGGTTAGGGTTAGGGTTAGGGTTAGGGTTAGGGTTAGGGTTAGGGTTAGGGTTAGGGTTAGGGTTAGGGTTAGGGTTAGGGTTAGGGTTAGGGTTAGGGTTAGGGTTAGGGTTAGGGTTAGGGTTAGGGTTAGGGTTAGGGTTAGGGTTAGGGTTAGGGTTAGGGTTAGGGTTAGGGTTAGGGTTAGGGTTAGGGTTAGGGTTAGGGTTAGGGTTAGGGTTAGGGTTAGGGTTAGGGTTAGGGTTAGGGTTAGGGTTAGGGTTAGGGTTAGGGTTAGGGTTAGGGTTAGGGTTAGGGTTAGGGTTAGGGTTAGGGTTAGGGTTAGGGTTAGGGTTAGGGTTAGGGTTAGGGTTAGGGTTAGGGTTAGGGTTAGGGTTAGGGTTAGGGTTAGGGTTAGGGTTAGGGTTAGGGTTAGGGTTAGGGTTAGGGTTAGGGTTAGGGTTAGGGTTAGGGTTAGGGTTAGGGTTAGGGTTAGGGTTAGGGTTAGGGTTAGGGTTAGGGTTAGGGTTAGGGTTAGGGTTAGGGTTAGGGTTAGGGTTAGGGTTAGGGTTAGGGTTAGGGTTAGGGTTAGGGTTAGGGTTAGGGTTAGGGTTAGGGTTAGGGTTAGGGTTAGGGTTAGGGTTAGG
>JALMGJ010000199.1:0-42613 GCA_023362775.1 Charina bottae | reverse complement strand
CTAACCTTAAATTCAACCCCGAATCTCATGGCGGCCTTTGTTTTTCAATTTGACCTGATTCCCTCCGGCCCACCCCGTGAGGTTTTCCTGACTCCGCGGTCAGGAATTTCTTGATTTTGGGGCCAAAAATTATGCCGCCCCAAATCAAGTATCCAAAGGTGCCTCTAACCCTTAAATTCAACCCCGAATCTCATGGCGGCCTTCGTTTTTCAATTTGACCTGATTCGGTCCGGCCCACCCCAGGAGGTTTTCCTGACTCCGCGGTCAGGAATTTCTTGATTTTTGGGCCAAAAATTATGCCGTCCCAAATCAAGCATCCAAAGGTGCCTCTAACCCTTAAATTCAACCCCGAATCTCATGGCGGCCTTCGTTTTTCATTTTGACCTGATTCGGGCCGGCCCATCCCGGGAGGTTTTCCTGACTCCGCGGTCAGGAATTTCTGGATTTTGGGGCCAAAAATTATGCCGTCCCAAATCAAGCATCCAAAGGTGCCTCTAACCCTTAAATTCAACCCCGAATCTCATGGCGGCCTTCGTTTTTCAATTTGACCAGATTCGGTCCGGCCCACCCCAGGAGGTTTTCCTGACTCCGCGGTCAGGAATTTCTTGATATTTGGGCCAAAAATTATGCCGTCCCAAATCAAGCATCCAAAGGTGCCTCTAACCCTTAAATTCAACCCCGAATCTCATGGCGGCCTTCGTTTTTCATTTTGACCTGATTTGGGCCGGCCCATCCCGGGAGGTTTTCCTGACTCCGCGGTCAGGAATTTCTTGATTTTTGGGCCAAAAATTATGCCGTCCCAAATCAAGCATCCAAAGGTGCCTCTAACCCTTAAATTCAACCCCGAATCTCATGGCGGCCTTCGTTTTTCAATTTGACCTGATTCGGTCCGGCCCACCCCAGGAGGTTTTCCTGACTCCGCGGTCAGGAATTTCTTGATTTTGGGGCCAAAAATTATGCCGTCCCAAATCAAGCATCCAAAGGTGCCTCTAACCCTTAAATTCAACCCCGAATCTCATGGCGGCCTTCGTTTTTCATTTTGACCTGATTCAGGCTGGCCCATCCCGGGAGGTTTTCCTGACTCCGCGGTCAGGAATTTCTTGATTTTTGGGCCAAAAATTATGCCGTCCCAAATCAAGCATCCAAAGGTGCCTCTAACCCTTAAATTCAACCCCGAATCTCATGGCGGCCTTCGTTTTTCATTTTGACCTGATTCGGGCCGGCCCATCCCGGGAGGTTTTCCTGACTCCGCGGTCAGGAATTTCTGGATTTTGGGGCCAAAAATTATGCCGTCCCAAATCAAGCATCCAAAGGTGCCTCTAACCCTTAAATTCAACCCCGAATCTCATGGCGGCCTTCGTTTTTCAATTTGACCAGATTCGGTCCGGCCCACCCCAGGAGGTTTTCCTGACTCCGCGGTCAGGAATTTCTTGATTTTTGGGCCAAAAATTATGCCGTCCCAAATCAAGCATCCAAAGGTGCCTCTAACCCTTAAATTCAACCCCGAATCTCATGGCGGCCTTCGTTTTTCAATTTGACCTGATTCGGTCCGGCCCACCCCAGGAGGTTTTCCTGACTCCGCGGTCAGGAATTTCTTGATTTTTGGGCCAAAAATTATGCCGTCCCAAATCAAGCATCCAAAGGTGCCTCTAACCCTTAAATTCAACCCCGAATCTCATGGCGGCCTTCGTTTTTCAATTTGACCTGATTCGGTCCGGCCCACCCCAGGAGGTTTTCCTGACTCCGCGGTCAGGAATTTCTTGATTTTGGGGCCAAAAATTATGCCGTCCCAAATCAAGCATCCAAAGGTGCCTCTAACCCTTAAATTCAACCCCGAATCTCATGGCGGCCTTCGTTTTTCATTTTGACCTGATTCAGGCTGGCCCATCCCGGGAGGTTTTCCTGACTCCGCGGTCAGGAATTTCTTGATTCTTGGGCCAAAAATTATGCCGTCCCAAATCAAGCATCCAAAGGTGCCTCTAACCCTTAAATTCAACCCCGAATCTCATGGCGGCCTTCGTTTTTCATTTTGACCTGATTCAGGCTGGCCCATCCCGGGAGGTTTTCCTGACTCCGCGGTCAGGAATTTCTTGATTTTGGGGCCAAAAATTATGCCGTCCCAAATCAAGCATCCAAAGGTGCCTCTAACCCTTAAATTCAACCCCGAATCTCATGGCGGCCTTTGTTTTTCAATTTGACCTGATTCCGTCCGGCCCACCCCGTGAGGTTTTCCTGACTCCGCGGTCAGGAATTTCTTGATTTTGGGGCCAAAAATTGTGCCGTCCCAAATCAAGCATCCAAAGGTGCCTCTAAACCTTAAATTCAACCCCGAATCTCATGGCGGCCTTTGTTTTTCATTTTGACCTGATTCAGGCTGGCCCATCCCGGGAGGTTTTCCTAACTCCGCGGTCAGGAATTTCTTGATTTTTGGGCCAAAAATTATGCCGTCCCAAATCAAGCATCCAAAGGTGCCTCTAACCTTAAATTCAACCCCGAATCTCATGGCGGCCTTTGTTTTTCAATTTGACCTGATTCCGTCCGGCCCACCCCGTGAGGTTTTCCTGACTCCGCGGTCAGGAATTTCTTGATTTTGGGGCCAAAAATTGTGCCGTCCCAAATCAAGCATCCAAAGGTGCCTCTAACCCTTAAATTCAACCCCGAATCTCATGGCGGCCTTCGTTTTTCAATTTGACCTGATTCCGTCCGGCCCACCCCGTGAGGTTTTCCTGACTCCGCGGTCAGGAATTTCTTGATTTTTGGGCCAAAAATTATGCCGTCCCAAATCAAGCATCCAAAGGTGCCGCTAACCCTTAAATTCAACCCCGAATCTCATGGCGGCCTTCGTTTTTCAATTTGACCTGATTCCGTCCGGCCCACCCCGTGAGGTTTTCCTGACTCCGCGGTCAGGAATTTCTTGATTTTTGGGCCAAAAATTATGCCGTCCCAAATCAAGCATCCAAAGGTGCCTCTAACCCTTAAATTCAACCCCGAATCTCATGGCGGCCTTTGTTTTTCAATTTGACCTGATTCCGTCCGGCCCACCCCGTGAGGTTTTCCTGACTCCGCGGTCAGGAATTTCTTGATTTTGGGGCCAAAAATTGTGCCGTCCCAAATCAAGCATCCAAAGGTGCCTCTAACCCTTAAATTCAACCCCGAATCTCATGGCGGCCTTCGTTTTTCAATTTGACCTGATTCCGTCCGGCCCATCCCGGAAGGTTTTCCTGATTCCGCGGTCAGGAATTTCTTGATTTTGGGGCCAAAAATTATGCCGTCCCAAATCAAGCATCCAAAGGTGCCTCTAACCCTTAAATTCAACCCCGAATCTCATGGCGGCCTTCGTTTTTTAATTGGACCTGATTCCGTCCGGCCCATCCTGGGAGGTTTTCCTGACTCCGCGGTCAGGAATTTCTTGATTTTGGGGCCAAAAATTATGCCGCCCCAAATCAAGTATCCAAAGGTGCCTCTAACCCTTAAATTCAACCCCGAATCTCATGGCGGCCTTCGTTTTTCAATTTGACCTGATTCGGTCCGGCCCACCCCAGGAGGTTTTCCTGACTCCGCGGTCAGGAATTTCTTGATTTTTGGGCCAAAAATTATGCCGTCCCAAATCAAGCATCCAAAGGTGCCTCTAACCCTTAAATTCAACCCCGAATCTCATGGCGGCCTTCGTTTTTCATTTTGACCTGATTCGGGCCGGCCCATCCCGGGAGGTTTTCCTGACTCCGCGGTCAGGAATTTCTGGATTTTGGGGCCAAAAATTATGCCGTCCCAAATCAAGCATCCAAAGGTGCCTCTAACCCTTAAATTCAACCCCGAATCTCATGGCGGCCTTCGTTTTTCAATTTGACCAGATTCGGTCCAGCCCACCCCAGGAGGTTTTCCTGACTCCGCGGTCAGGAATTTCTTGATTTTTGGGCCAAAAATTATGCCGTCCCAAATCAAGCATCCAAAGGTGCCTCTAACCCTTAAATTCAACCCCGAATCTCATGGCGGCCTTCGTTTTTCATTTTGACCTGATTTGGGCCGGCCCATCCCGGGAGGTTTTCCTGACTCCGCGGTCAGGAATTTCTTGATTTTTGGGCCAAAAATTATGCCGTCCCAAATCAAGCATCCAAAGGTGCCTCTAACCCTTAAATTCAACCCCGAATCTCATGGCGGCCTTCGTTTTTCAATTTGACCTGATTCGGTCCGGCCCACCCCAGGCGGTTTTCCTGACTCCGCGGTCAGGAATTTCTTGATTTTGGGGCCAAAAATTATGCCGTCCCAAATCAAGCATCCAAAGGTGCCTCTAACCCTTAAATTCAACCCCGAATCTCATGGCGGCCTTCGTTTTTCATTTTGACCTGATTCAGGCTGGCCCATCCCGGGAGGTTTTCCTGACTCCGCGGTCAGGAATTTCTTGATTTTTGGGCCAAAAATTATGCCGTCCCAAATCAAGCATCCAAAGGTGCCTCTAACCCTTAAATTCAACCCCGAATCTCATGGCGGCCTTCGTTTTTCATTTTGACCTGATTCGGGCCGGCCCATCCCGGGAGGTTTTCCTGACTCCGCGGTCAGGAATTTCTGGATTTTGGGGCCAAAAATTATGCCGTCCCAAATCAAGCATCCAAAGGTGCCTCTAACCCTTAAATTCAACCCCGAATCTCATGGCGGCCTTCGTTTTTCAATTTGACCAGATTCGGTCCGGCCCACCCCAGGAGGTTTTCCTGACTCCGCGGTCAGGAATTTCTTGATTTTTGGGCCAAAAATTATGCCGTCCCAAATCAAGCATCCAAAGGTGCCTCTAACCCTTAAATTCAACCCCGAATCTCATGGCGGCCTTCGTTTTTCAATTTGACCTGATTCGGTCCGGCCCACCCCAGGAGGTTTTCCTGACTCCGCGGTCAGGAATTTCTTGATTTTGGGGCCAAAAATTATGCCGTCCCAAATCAAGCATCCAAAGGTGCCTCTAACCCTTAAATTCAACCCCGAATCTCATGGCGGCCTTCGTTTTTCATTTTGACCTGATTCAGGCTGGCCCATCCCGGGAGGTTTTCCTGACTCCGCGGTCAGGAATTTCTTGATTCTTGGGCCAAAAATTATGCCGTCCCAAATCAAGCATCCAAAGGTGCCTCTAACCCTTAAATTCAACCCCGAATCTCATGGCGGCCTTTGTTTTTCAATTTGACCTGATTCCGTCCGGCCCACCCCATGAGGTTTTCCTGACTCCGCGGTCAGGAATTTCTTGATTTTTGGGCCAAAAATTATGCCGTCCCAAATCAAGCATCCAAAGGTGCCTCTAACCCTTAAATTCAACCCCGAATCTCATGGCGTCCTTCGTTTTTTAATTTGACCTGATTCCGTCCGGCCCATCCTGGGAGGTTTTCCTGACTCCGCGGTCAGGAATTTCTTGATTTTGGGGCCAAAAATTATGCCGTCCCAAATCAAGTATCCAAAGGTGCCTCTAACCCTTAAATTCAACCCCGAATCTCATGGCGGCCTTCGTTTTTCAATTTGACCTGATTCGGTCCGGCCCACCCCGTGAGGTTTTCCTGACTCCGCGGTCAGGAATTTCTTGATTTTGGGGCCAAAAATTATGCCGTCCCAAATCAAGCATCCAAAGGTGCCTCTAACCCTTAAATTCAACCCCGAATCTCATGGCGGCCTTCGTTTTTCAATTTGACCTGATTCCGTCCGGCCCACCCCGTGAGGTTTTCCTGACTCCGCGGTCAGGAATTTCTTGATTTTTGGGCCAAAAATTATGCCGTCCCAAATCAAGCATCCAAAGGTGCCTCTAACCCTTAAATTCAACCCCGAATCTCATGGCGGCCTTTGTTTTTCAATTTGACCTGATTCCGTCCGGCCCACCCCGTGAGGTTTTCCTGACTCCGCGGTCAGGAATTTCTTGATTTTGGGGCCAAAAATTGTGCCGTCCCAAATCAAGCATCCAAAGGTGCCTCTAACCCTTAAATTCAACCCCGAATCTCATGGCGGCCTTCGTTTTTCAATTTGACCTGATTCGGTCCGGCCCGCCCCAGGAGGTTTTCCTGACTCCGCGGTCAGGAATTTCTTGATTTTTGGGCCAAAAATTATGCCGTCCCAAATCAAGCATCCAAAGGTGCCTCTAACCCTTAAATTCAACCCCGAATCTCATGGCGGCCTTCGTTTTTCATTTTGACCTGATTCGGGCCGGCCCATCCCGGGAGGTTTTCCTGACTCCGCGGTCAGGAATTTCTTGATTTTGGGGCCAAAAATTATGCCGTCCCAAATCAAGCATCCAAAGGTGCCTCTAACCCTTAAATTCAACCCCGAATCTCATGGCGGCCTTTGTTTTTCAATTTGACCTGATTCCGTCCGGCCCACCCCGTGAGGTTTTCCTGACTCCGCGGTCAGGAATTTCTTGATTTTGGGGCCAAAAATTATGCCGTCCCAAATCAAGCATCCAAAGGTGCCTCTAACCCTTAAATTCAACCCCGAATCTCATGGCGGCCTTCGTTTTTCATTTTGACCTGATTCGGGCCGGCCCATCCCGGGAGGTTTTCCTGACTCCGCGGTCAGGAATTTCTTGATTTTTGGGCCAAAAATTATGCCGTCCCAAATCAAGCATCCAAAGGTGCCTCTAACCCTTAAATTCAACCCCGAATCTCATGGCGGCCTTCGTTTTTCAATTTGACCAGATTCGGTCCGGCCCACCCCAGGAGGTTTTCCTGACTCCGCGGTCAGGAATTTCTTGATTTTTGGGCCAAAAATTATGCCGTCCCAAATCAAGCATCCAAAGGTGCCTCTAACCCTTAAATTCAACCCCGAATCTCATGGCGGCCTTCGTTTTTCATTTTGACCTGATTCGGGCCGGCCCATCCCGGGAGGTTTTCCTGACTCCGCGGTCAGGAATTTCTTGATTTTGGGGCCAAAAATTATGCCGTCCCAAATCAAGCATCCAAAGGTGCCTCTAACCCTTAAATTCAACCCCGAATCTCATGGCGGCCTTCGTTTTTCAATTTGACCAGATTCGGTCCGGCCCACCCCAGGAGGTTTTCCTGACTCCGCGGTCAGGAATTTCTTGATTTTTGGGCCAAAAATTATGCCGTCCCAAATCAAGCATCCAAAGGTGCCTCTAACCCTTAAATTCAACCCCGAATCTCATGGCGGCCTTCGTTTTTCATTTTGACCTGATTCGGGCCGGCCCATCCCGGGAGGTTTTCCTGACTCCGCGGTCAGGAATTTCTTGATTTTTGGGCCAAAAATTATGCCGTCCCAAATCAAGCATCCAAAGGTGCCTCTAACCCTTAAATTCAACCCCGAATCTCATGGCGTCCTTCGTTTTTCAATTTGACCTGATTCCGTCCGGCCCATCCCGGGAGGTTTTCCTGACTCCGCGGTCAGGAATTTCTTGATTTTGGGGCTAAAAATTATGCCGTCCCAAATCAAGCATCCAAAGGTGCCTCTAACCCTTAAATTCAACCCCGAATCTCATGGCGGCCTTCGTTTTTCAATTTGACCAGATTCGGTCCGGCCCACCCCAGGAGGTTTTCCTGACTCCGCGGTCAGGAATTTCTTGATTTTTGGGCCAAAAATTATGCCGTCCCAAATCAAGCATCCAAAGGTGCCTCTAACCCTTAAATTCAACCCCGAATCTCATGGCGGCCTTCGTTTTTCAATTTGACCTGATTCGGTCCGGCCCACCCCAGGAGGTTTTCCTGACTCCGCGGTCAGGAATTTCTTGATTTTGAGGCCAAAAATTATGCCGTCCCAAATCAAGCATCCAAAGGTGCCTCTAACCCTTAAATTCAACCCCGAATCTCATGGCGGCCTTCGTTTTTCATTTTGACCTGATTCAGGCTGGCCCATCCCGGGAGGTTTTCCTGACTCCGCGGTCAGGAATTTCTTGATTTTGGGGCCAAAAATTATGCCGTCCCAAATCAAGCATCCAAAGGTGCCTCTAACCCTTAAATTCAACCCCGAATCTCATGGCGGCCTTTGTTTTTCAATTTGACCTGATTCCGTCCGGCCCACCCCGTGAGGTTTTCCTGACTCCGCGGTCAGGAATTTCTTGATTTTGGGGCCAAAAATTGTGCCGTCCCAAATCAAGCATCCAAAGGTGCCTCTAACCCTTAAATTCAACCCCGAATCTCATGGCGGCCTTCGTTTTTCATTTTGACCTGATTCAGGCTGGCCCATCCCGGGAGGTTTTCCTGACTCCGCGGTCAGGAATTTCTTGATTTTTGGGCCAAAAATTATGCCGTCCCAAATCAAGCATCCAAAGGTGCCTCTAACCCTTAAATTCAACCCCGAATCTCATGGCGGCCTTCGTTTTTCAATTTGACCTGATTCGGTCCGGCCCACCCCAGGAGGTTTTCCTGACTCCGCGGTCAGGAATTTCTTGATTTTTGGGCCAAAAATTATGCCGTCCCAAATCAAGCATCCAAAGGTGCCTCTAACCCTTAAATTCAACCCCGAATCTCATGGCGGCCTTCGTTTTTCAATTTGACCTGATTCGGTCCGGCCCACCCCAGGAGGTTTTCCTGACTCCGCGGTCAGGAATTTCTTGATTTTGAGGCCAAAAATTATGCCGTCCCAAATCAAGCATCCAAAGGTGCCTCTAACCCTTAAATTCAACCCCGAATCTCATGGCGGCCTTCGTTTTTCATTTTGACCTGATTCAGGCTGGCCCATCCCGGGAGGTTTTCCTGACTCCGCGGTCAGGAATTTCTTGATTTTGGGGCCAAAAATTATGCCGTCCCAAATCAAGCATCCAAAGGTGCCTCTAACCCTTAAATTCAACCCCGAATCTCATGGCGGCCTTTGTTTTTCAATTTGACCTGATTCCGTCCGGCCCACCCCGTGAGGTTTTCCTGACTCCGCGGTCAGGAATTTCTTGATTTTGGGGCCAAAAATTGTGCCGTCCCAAATCAAGCATCCAAAGGTGCCTCTAACCCTTAAATTCAACCCCGAATCTCATGGCGGCCTTCGTTTTTCATTTTGACCTGATTCAGGCTGGCCCATCCCGGGAGGTTTTCCTAACTCCGCGGTCAGGAATTTCTTGATTTTTGGGCCAAAAATTATGCCGTCCCAAATCAAGCATCCAAAGGTGCCTCTAACCTTAAAGTCAACCCCGAATCTCATGGCGGCCTTTGTTTTTCAATTTGACCTGATTCCGTCCGGCCCACCCCGTGAGGTTTTCCTGACTCCGCGGTCAGGAATTTCTTGATTTTGGGGCCAAAAATTGTGCCGTCCCAAATCAAGCATCCAAAGGTGCCTCTAACCCTTAAATTCAACCCCGAATCTCATGGCGGCCTTCGTTTTTCAATTTGACCTGATTCCGTCCGGCCCACCCCGTGAGGTTTTCCTGACTCCGCGGTCAGGAATTTCTTGATTTTTGGGCCAAAAATTATGCCGTCCCAAATCAAGCATCCAAAGGTGCCGCTAACCCTTAAATTCAACCCCGAATCTCATGGCGGCCTTCGTTTTTCAATTTGACCTGATTCCGTCCGGCCCACCCCGTGAGGTTTTCCTGACTCCGCGGTCAGGAATTTCTTGATTTTTGGGCCAAAAATTATGCCGTCCCAAATCAAGCATCCAAAGGTGCCTCTAACCCTTAAATTCAACCCCGAATCTCATGGCGGCCTTTGTTTTTCAATTTGACCTGATTCCGTCCGGCCCACCCCGTGAGGTTTTCCTGACTCCGCGGTCAGGAATTTCTTGATTTTGGGGCCAAAAATTGTGCCGTCCCAAATCAAGCATCCAAAGGTGCCTCTAACCCTTAAATTCAACCCCGAATCTCATGGCGGCCTTCGTTTTTCATTTTGACCTGATTCGGGCCGGCCCATCCCGGGAGGTTTTCCTGACTCCGCGGTCAGGAATTTCTTGATTTTGGGGCCAAAAATTATGCCGTCCCAAATCAAGCATCCAAAGGTGCCTCTAACCCTTAAATTCAACCCCGAATCTCATGGCGGCCTTTGTTTTTCAATTTGACCTGATTCCGTCCGGCCCACCCCGTGAGGTTTTCCTGACTCCGCGGTCAGGAATTTCTTGATTTTTGGGCCAAAAATTATGCCGTCCCAAATCAAGCATCCAAAGGTGCCTCTAACCCTTAAATTCAACCCCGAATCTCATGGCGGCCTTTGTTTTTCAATTTGACCTGATTCCGTCCGGCCCACCCCGTGAGGTTTTCCTGACTCCGCGGTCAGGAATTTCTTGATTTTGGGGCCAAAAATTATGCCGTCCCAAATCAAGCATCCAAAGGTGCCTCTAACCCTTAAATTCAACCCCGAATCTCATGGCGGCCTTTGTTTTTCAATTTGACCTGATTCCGTCCGGCCCACCCCGTGAGGTTTTCCTGACTCCGCGGTCAGGAATTTCTTGATTTTGGGGACAAAAATTATGCCGTCCCAAATCAAGCATCCAAAGGTGCCTCTAACCCTTAAATTCAACCCCGAATCTCATGGCGGCCTTCGTTTTTCATTTTGACCTGATTCGGGCCGGCCCATCCCGGGAGGTTTTCCTGACTCCGCGGTCAGGAATTTCTTGATTTTGGGGCCAAAAATTATGCCGTCCCAAATCAAGCATCCAAAGGTGCCTCTAACCCTTAAATTCAACCCCGAATCTCATGGCGGCCTTTGTTTTTCAATTTGACCTGATTCCGTCCGGCCCACCCCGTGAGGTTTTCCTGACTCCGCGGTCAGGAATTTCTTGATTTTGGGGCCAAAAATTATGCCGTCCCAAATCAAGCATCCAAAGGTGCCTCTAACCCTTAAATTCAACCCCGAATCTCATGGCGGCCTTCGTTTTTCATTTTGACCTGATTCGGGCCGGCCCATCCCGGGAGGTTTTCCTGACTCCGCGGTCAGGAATTTCTTGATTTTGGGGCCAAAAATTATGCCGTCCCAAATCAAGCATCCAAAGGTGCCTCTAACCCTTAAATTCAACCCCGAATCTCATGGCGGCCTTCGTTTTTCAATTTGACCAGATTCGGTCCGGCCCACCCCAGGAGGTTTTCCTGACTCCGCGGTCAGGAATTTCTTGATTTTTGGGCCAAAAATTATGCCGTCCCAAATCAAGCATCCAAAGGTGCCTCTAACCCTTAAATTCAACCCCGAATCTCATGGCGGCCTTCGTTTTTCATTTTGACCTGATTCGGGCCGGCCCATCCCGGGAGGTTTTCCTGACTCCGCGGTCAGGAATTTCTTGATTTTGGGGCCAAAAATTATGCCGTCCCAAATCAAGCATCCAAAGGTGCCTCTAACCCTTAAATTCAACCCCGAATCTCATGGCGGCCTTCGTTTTTCAATTTGACCAGATTCGGTCCGGCCCACCCCAGGAGGTTTTCCTGACTCCGCGGTCAGGAATTTCTTGATTTTTGAGCCAAAAATTATGCCGTCCCAAATCAAGCATCCAAAGGTGCCTCTAACCCTTAAATTCAACCCCGAATCTCATGGCGGCCTTCGTTTTTCATTTTGACCTGATTCGGGCCGGCCCATCCCGGGAGGTTTTCCTGACTCCGCGGTCAGGAATTTCTTGATTTTGGGGCCAAAAATTATGCCGTCCCAAATCAAGCATCCAAAGGTGCCTCTAACCCTTAAATTCAACCCCGAATCTCATGGCGGCCTTCGTTTTTCAATTTGACCTGATTCAGGCTGGCCCATCCCGGGAGGTTTTCCTAACTCCGCGGTCAGGAATTTCTTGATTTTTGGGCCAAAAATTATGCCGTCCCAAATCAAGCATCCAAAGGTGCCTCTAACCTTAAATTCAACCCCGAATCTCATGGCGGCCTTTGTTTTTCAATTTGACCTGATTCCGTCCGGCCCACCCCGTGAGGTTTTCCTGACTCCGCGGTCAGGAATTTCTTGATTTTGGGGCCAAAAATTGTGCCGTCCCAAATCAAGCATCCAAAGGTGCCTCTAACCCTTAAATTCAACCCCGAATCTCATGGCGGCCTTCGTTTTTCAATTTGACCTGATTCCGTCCGGCCCACCCCGTGAGGTTTTCCTGACTCCGCGGTCAGGAATTTCTTGATTTTTGGGCCAAAAATTATGCCGTCCCAAATCAAGCATCCAAAGGTGCCGCTAACCCTTAAATTCAACCCCGAATCTCATGGCGGCCTTCGTTTTTCAATTTGACCTGATTCCGTCCGGCCCACCCCGTGAGGTTTTCCTGACTCCGCGGTCAGGAATTTCTTGATTTTTGGGCCAAAAATTATGCCGTCCCAAATCAAGCATCCAAAGGTGCCTCTAACCCTTAAATTCAACCCCGAATCTCATGGCGGCCTTTGTTTTTCAATTTGACCTGATTCCGTCCGGCCCACCCCGTGAGGTTTTCCTGACTCCGCGGTCAGGAATTTCTTGATTTTGGGGCCAAAAATTGTGCCGTCCCAAATCAAGCATCCAAAGGTGCCTCTAACCCTTAAATTCAACCCCGAATCTCATGGCGGCCTTCGTTTTTCATTTTGACCTGATTCGGGCCGGCCCATCCCGGGAGGTTTTCCTGACTCCGCGGTCAGGAATTTCTTGATTTTGGGGCCAAAAATTATGCCGTCCCAAATCAAGCATCCAAAGGTGCCTCTAACCCTTAAATTCAACCCCGAATCTCATGGCGGCCTTTGTTTTTCAATTTGACCTGATTCCGTCCGGCCCACCCCGTGAGGTTTTCCTGACTCCGCGGTCAGGAATTTCTTGATTTTTGGGCCAAAAATTATGCCGTCCCAAATCAAGCATCCAAAGGTGCCTCTAACCCTTAAATTCAACCCCGAATCTCATGGCGGCCTTTGTTTTTCAATTTGACCTGATTCCGTCCGGCCCACCCCGTGAGGTTTTCCTGACTCCGCGGTCAGGAATTTCTTGATTTTGGGGCCAAAAATTATGCCGTCCCAAATCAAGCATCCAAAGGTGCCTCTAACCCTTAAATTCAACCCCGAATCTCATGGCGGCCTTTGTTTTTCAATTTGACCTGATTCCGTCCGGCCCACCCCGTGAGGTTTTCCTGACTCCGCGGTCAGGAATTTCTTGATTTTGGGGACAAAAATTATGCCGTCCCAAATCAAGCATCCAAAGGTGCCTCTAACCCTTAAATTCAACCCCGAATCTCATGGCGGCCTTCGTTTTTCATTTTGACCTGATTCGGGCCGGCCCATCCCGGGAGGTTTTCCTGACTCCGCGGTCAGGAATTTCTTGATTTTGGGGCCAAAAATTATGCCGTCCCAAATCAAGCATCCAAAGGTGCCTCTAACCCTTAAATTCAACCCCGAATCTCATGGCGGCCTTTGTTTTTCAATTTGACCTGATTCCGTCCGGCCCACCCCGTGAGGTTTTCCTGACTCCGCGGTCAGGAATTTCTTGATTTTGGGGCCAAAAATTATGCCGTCCCAAATCAAGCATCCAAAGGTGCCTCTAACCCTTAAATTCAACCCCGAATCTCATGGCGGCCTTCGTTTTTCATTTTGACCTGATTCGGGCCGGCCCATCCCGGGAGGTTTTCCTGACTCCGCGGTCAGGAATTTCTTGATTTTGGGGCCAAAAATTATGCCGTCCCAAATCAAGCATCCAAAGGTGCCTCTAACCCTTAAATTCAACCCCGAATCTCATGGCGGCCTTCGTTTTTCAATTTGACCAGATTCGGTCCGGCCCACCCCAGGAGGTTTTCCTGACTCCGCGGTCAGGAATTTCTTGATTTTTGGGCCAAAAATTATGCCGTCCCAAATCAAGCATCCAAAGGTGCCTCTAACCCTTAAATTCAACCCCGAATCTCATGGCGGCCTTCGTTTTTCATTTTGACCTGATTCGGGCCGGCCCATCCCGGGAGGTTTTCCTGACTCCGCGGTCAGGAATTTCTTGATTTTGGGGCCAAAAATTATGCCGTCCCAAATCAAGCATCCAAAGGTGCCTCTAACCCTTAAATTCAACCCCGAATCTCATGGCGGCCTTCGTTTTTCAATTTGACCAGATTCGGTCCGGCCCACCCCAGGAGGTTTTCCTGACTCCGCGGTCAGGAATTTCTTGATTTTTGAGCCAAAAATTATGCCGTCCCAAATCAAGCATCCAAAGGTGCCTCTAACCCTTAAATTCAACCCCGAATCTCATGGCGGCCTTCGTTTTTCATTTTGACCTGATTCGGGCCGGCCCATCCCGGGAGGTTTTCCTGACTCCGCGGTCAGGAATTTCTTGATTTTGGGGCCAAAAATTATGCCGTCCCAAATCAAGCATCCAAAGGTGCCTCTAACCCTTAAATTCAACCCCGAATCTCATGGCGGCCTTCGTTTTTCAATTTGACCAGATTCGGTCCGGCCCACCCCAGGAGGTTTTCCTGACTCCGCGGTCAGGAATTTCTTGATTTTTGGGCCAAAAATTATGCCGTCCCAAATCAAGCATCCAAAGGTGCCTCTAACCCTTAAATTCAACCCCGAATCTCATGGCGGCCTTCGTTTTTCATTTTGACCTGATTCGGGCCGGCCCATCCCGGGAGGTTTTCCTGACTCCGCGGTCAGGAATTTCTTGATTTTTGGGCCAAAAATTATGCCGTCCCAAATCAAGCATCCAAAGGTGCCTCTAACCCTTAAATTCAACCCCGAATCTCATGGCGTCCTTCGTTTTTCAATTTGACCTGATTCCGTCCGGCCCATCCCGGGAGGTTTTCCTGACTCCGCGGTCAGGAATTTCTTGATTTTGGGGCTAAAAATTATGCCGTCCCAAATCAAGCATCCAAAGGTGCCTCTAACCCTTAAATTCAACCCCGAATCTCATGGCGGCCTTCGTTTTTCAATTTGACCAGATTCGGTCCGGCCCACCCGAGGAGGTTTTCCTGACTCCGCGGTCAGGAATTTCTTGATTTTTGGGCCAAAAATTATGCCGTCCCAAATCAAGCATCCAAAGGTGCCTCTAACCCTTAAATTCAACCCCGAATCTCATGGCGGCCTTCGTTTTTCAATTTGACCTGATTCGGTCCGGCCCACCCCAGGAGGTTTTCCTGACTCCGCGGTCAGGAATTTCTTGATTTTGGGGCCAAAAATTATGCCGTCCCAAATCAAGCATCCAAAGGTGCCTCTAACCCTTAAATTCAACCCCGAATCTCATGGCGGCCTTCGTTTTTCATTTTGACCTGATTCAGGCTGGCCCATCCCGGGAGGTTTTCCTGACTCCGCGGTCAGGAATTTCTTGATTTTGGGGCCAAAAATTATGCCGTCCCAAATCAAGCATCCAAAGGTGCCTCTAACCCTTAAATTCAACCCCGAATCTCATGGCGGCCTTTGTTTTTCAATTTGACCTGATTCCGTCCGGCCCACCCCGTGAGGTTTTCCTGACTCCGCGGTCAGGAATTTCTTGATTTTGGGGCCAAAAATTGTGCCGTCCCAAATCAAGCATCCAAAGGTGCCTCTAACCCTTAAATTCAACCCCGAATCTCATGGCGGCCTTCGTTTTTCATTTTGACCTGATTCAGGCTGGCCCATCCCGGGAGGTTTTCCTGACTCCGCGGTCAGGAATTTCTTGATTTTTGGGCCAAAAATTATGCCGTCCCAAATCAAGCATCCAAAGGTGCCTCTAACCTTAAATTCAACCCCGAATCTCATGGCGGCCTTTGTTTTTCAATTTGACCTGATTCCGTCCGGCCCACCCCGTGAGGTTTTCCTGACTCCGCGGTCAGGAATTTCTTGATTTTGGGGCCAAAAATTGTGCCGTCCCAAATCAAGCATCCAAAGGTGCCTCTAAACCTTAAATTCAACCCCGAATCTCATGGCGGCCTTCGTTTTTCAATTTGACCTGATTCCGTCCGGCCCACCCCGTGAGGTTTTCCTGACTCCGCGGTCAGGAATTTCTTGATTTTTGGGCCAAAAATTATGCCGTCCCAAATCAAGCATCCAAAGGTGCCTCTAACCCTTAAATTCAACCCCGAATCTCATGGCGTCCTTCGTTTTTTAATTTGACCTGATTCCGTCCGGCCCATCCTGGGAGGTTTTCCTGACTCCGCGGTCAGGAATTTCTTGATTTTGGGGCCAAAAATTATGCCGCCCCAAATCAAGTATCCAAAGGTGCCTCTAACCCTTAAATTCAACCCCGAATCTCATGGCGGCCTTCGTTGTTCAATTTGACCTGATTCGGTCCGGCCCACCCCAGGAGGTTTTCCTGACTCCGCGGTCAGGAATTTCTTGATTTTTGGGCCAAAAATTATGCCGTCCCAAATCAAGCATCCAAAGGTGCCTCTAACCCTTAAATTCAACCCCGAATCTCATGGCGGCCTTCGTTTTTCATTTTGACCTGATTCGGGCCGGCCCATCCCGGGAGGTTTTCCTGACTCCGCGGTCAGGAATTTCTGGATTTTGGGGCCAAAAATTATGCCGTCCCAAATCAAGCATCCAAAGGTGCCTCTAACCCTTAAATTCAACCCCGAATCTCATGGCGGCCTTCGTTTTTCAATTTGACCAGATTCGGTCCGGCCCACCCCAGGAGGTTTTCCTGACTCCGCGGTCAGGAATTTCTTGATTTTTGGGCCAAAAATTATGCCGTCCCAAATCAAGCATCCAAAGGTGCCTCTAACCCTTAAATTCAACCCCGAATCTCATGGCGGCCTTCGTTTTTCATTTTGACCTGATTTGGGCCGGCCCATCCCGGGAGGTTTTCCTGACTCCGCGGTCAGGAATTTCTTGATTTTTGGGCCAAAAATTATGCCGTCCCAAATCAAGCATCCAAAGGTGCCTCTAACCCTTAAATTCAACCCCGAATCTCATGGCGGCCTTCGTTTTTCAATTTGACCTGATTCGGTCCGGCCCACCCCAGGAGGTTTTCCTGACTCCGCGGTCAGGAATTTCTTGATTTTGGGGCCAAAAATTATGCCGTCCCAAATCAAGCATCCAAAGGTGCCTCTAACCCTTAAATTCAACCCCGAATCTCATGGCGGCCTTCGTTTTTCATTTTGACCTGATTCAGGCTGGCCCATCCCGGGAGGTTTTCCTGACTCCGCGGTCAGGAATTTCTTGATTTTTGGGCCAAAAATTATGCCGTCCCAAATCAAGCATCCAAAGGTGCCTCTAACCCTTAAATTCAACCCCGAATCTCATGGCGGCCTTCGTTTTTCATTTTGACCTGATTCGGGCCGGCCCATCCCGGGAGGTTTTCCTGACTCCGCGGTCAGGAATTTCTGGATTTTGGGGCCAAAAATTATGCCGTCCCAAATCAAGCATCCAAAGGTGCCTCTAACCCTTAAATTCAACCCCGAATCTCATGGCGGCCTTCGTTTTTCAATTTGACCAGATTCGGTCCGGCCCACCCCAGGAGGTTTTCCTGACTCCGCGGTCAGGAATTTCTTGATTTTTGGGCCAAAAATTATGCCGTCCCAAATCAAGCATCCAAAGGTGCCTCTAACCCTTAAATTCAACCCCGAATCTCATGGCGGCCTTCGTTTTTCAATTTGACCTGATTCGGTCCGGCCCACCCCAGGAGGTTTTCCTGACTCCGCGGTCAGGAATTTCTTGATTTTGGGGCCAAAAATTATGCCGTCCCAAATCAAGCATCCAAAGGTGCCTCTAACCCTTAAATTCAACCCCGAATCTCATGGCGGCCTTCGTTTTTCATTTTGACCTGATTCAGGCTGGCCCATCCCGGGAGGTTTTCCTGACTCCGCGGTCAGGAATTTCTTGATTTTTGGGCCAAAAATTATGCCGTCCCAAATCAAGCATCCAAAGGTGCCTCTAACCCTTAAATTCAACCCCGAATCTCATGGCGGCCTTTGTTTTTCAATTTGACCTGATTCCGTCCGGCCCACCCCATGAGGTTTTCCTGACTCCGCGGTCAGGAATTTCTTGATTTTGGGGCCAAAAATTGTGCCGTCCCAAATCAAGCATCCAAAGGTGCCTCTAACCCTTAAATTCAACCCCGAATCTCATGGCGGCCTTCGTTTTTCAATTTGACCTGATTCCGTCCGGCCCACCCCGTGAGGTTTTCCTGACTCCGCGGTCAGGAATTTCTTGATTTTGGGGCCAAAAATTGTGCCGTCCCAAATCAAGCATCCAAAGGTGCCTCTAACCCTTAAATTCAACCCCGAATCTCATGGCGGCCTTCGTTTTTCAATTTGACCTGATTCCATCCGGCCCACCCCAGGAGGTTTTCCTGACTCCGCGGTCAGGAATTTCTTGATTTTTGGGCCAAAAATTATGCCGTCCCAAATCAAGCATCCAAAGGTGCCTCTAACCCTTAAATTCAACCCCGAATCTCATGGCGTCCTTCGTTTTTTAATTTGACCTGATTCCGTCCGGCCCATCCTGGGAGGTTTTCCTGACTCCGCGGTCAGGAATTTCTTGATTTTGGGGCCAAAAATTATGCCGCCCCAAATCAAGTATCCAAAGGTGCCTCTAACCCTTAAATTCAACCCCGAATCTCATGGCGGCCTTCGTTTTTCAATTTGACCTGATTCGGGCCGGCCCACCCCAGGAGGTTTTCCTGACTCCGCGGTCAGGAATTTCTGGATTTTGGGGCCAAAAATTATGCCGCCCCAAATCAAGTATCCAAAGGTGCCTCTAACCCTTAAATTCAACCCCGAATCTCATGGCGGCCTTCGTTTTTCAATTTGACCTGATTCGGGCCGGCCCACCCCAGGAGGTTTTCCTGACTCCGCGGTCAGGAATTTCTGGATTTTGGGGCCAAAAATTATGCCGTCCCAAATCAAGCATCCAAAGGTGCCTCTAACCCTTAAATTCAACCCCGAATCTCATGGCGGCCTTCGTTTTTCAATTTGACCAGATTCGGTCCGGCCCACCCCAGGAGGTTTTCCTGACTCCGCGGTCAGGAATTTCTTGATTTTAGGGCCAAATATTATGCCGTCCCAAATCAAGCATCCAAAGGTGCCTCTAACCCTTAAATTCAACCCCGAATCTCATGGCGGCCTTCGTTTTTCATTTTGACCTGATTTGGGCCGGCCCATCCCGGGAGGTTTTCCTGACTCCGCGGTCAGGAATTTCTTGATTTTGGGGCCAAAAATTATGCCGTCCCAAATCAAGCATCCAAAGGTGCCTCTAACCCTTAAATTCAACCCCGAATCTCATGGCGGCCTTCGTTTTTCAATTTGACCTGATTCGGTCCGGCCCACCCCAGGAGGTTTTCCTGACTCCGCGGTCAGGAATTTCTTGATTTTGGGGCCAAAAATTATGCCGTCCCAAATCAAGCATCCAAAGGTGCCTCTAACCCTTAAATTCAACCCCGAATCTCATGGCGGCCTTCGTTTTTCATTTTGACCTGATTCAGGCTGGCCCATCCCGGGAGGTTTTCCTCACTCCGCGGTCAGGAATTTCTTGATTTTTGGGCCAAAAATTATGCCGTCCCAAATCAAGCATCCAAAGGTGCCTCTAACCCTTAAATTCAACCCCGAATCTCATGGCGGCCTTCGTTTTTCATTTTGACCTGATTCGGGCCGGCCCATCCCGGGAGGTTTTCCTGACTCCGCGGTCAGGAATTTCTGGATTTTGGGGCCAAAAATTATGCCGTCCCAAATCAAGCATCCAAAGGTGCCTCTAACCCTTAAATTCAACCCCGAATCTCATGGCGGCCTTCGTTTTTCAATTTGACCAGATTCGGTCCGGCCCACCCCAGGAGGTTTTCCTGACTCCGCGGTCAGGAATTTCTTGATTTTTGGGCCAAAAATTATGCCGTCCCAAATCAAGCATCCAAAGGTGCCTCTAACCCTTAAATTCAACCCCGAATCTCATGGCGGCCTTCGTTTTTCAATTTGACCTGATTCGGTCCGGCCCACCCCAGGAGGTTTTCCTGACTCCGCGGTCAGGAATTTCTTGATTTTGGGGCCAAAAATTATGCCGTCCCAAATCAAGCATCCAAAGGTGCCTCTAACCCTTAAATTCAACCCCGAATCTCATGGCGGCCTTCGTTTTTCATTTTGACCTGATTCAGGCTGGCCCATCCCGGGAGGTTTTCCTGACTCCGCGGTCAGGAATTTCTTGATTTTTGGGCCAAAAATTATGCCGTCCCAAATCAAGCATCCAAAGGTGCCTCTAACCCTTAAATTCAACCCCGAATCTCATGGCGGCCTTTGTTTTTCAATTTGACCTGATTCCGTCCGGCCCACCCCATGAGGTTTTCCTGACTCCGCGGTCAGGAATTTCTTGATTTTGGGGCCAAAAATTGTGCCGTCCCAAATCAAGCATCCAAAGGTGCCTCTAACCCTTAAATTCAACCCCGAATCTCATGGCGGCCTTCGTTTTTCATTTTGACCTGATTCGGGCTGGCCCATCCCGGGAGGTTTTCCTGATTCCGCGGTCAGGAATTTCTTGATTTTTGGGCCAAAAATTATGCCGTCCCAAATCAAGCATCCAAAGGTGCCTCTAATCCTTAAATTCAACCCCGAATCTCATGGCGGCCTTTGTTTTTCAATTTGACCTGATTCCGTCCGGCCCACCCCGTGAGGTTTTCCTGACTCCGCGGTCAGGAATTTCTTGATTTTGGGGCCAAAAATTGTGCCGTCCCAAATCAAGCATCCAAAGGTGCCTCTAACCCTTAAATTCAACCCCGAATCTCATGGCGGCCTTCGTTTTTCAATTTGACCTGATTCCGTCCGGCCCACCCCGTGAGGTTTTCCTGACTCCGCGGTCAGGAATTTCTTGATTTTTGGGCCAAAAATTATGCCGTCCCAAATCAAGCATCCAAAGGTGCCTCTAACCCTTAAATTCAACCCCGAATCTCATGGCGTCCTTCGTTTTTTAATTTGACCTGATTCCGTCCGGCCCATCCTGGGAGGTTTTCCTGACTCCGCGGTCAGGAATTTCTTGATTTTGGGGCCAAAAATTATGCCGTCCCAAATCAAGTATCCAAAGGTGCCTCTAACCCTTAAATTCAACCCCGAATCTCATGGCGGCCTTCGTTTTTCAATTTGACCTGATTCGGTCCGGCCCACCCCAGGAGGTTTTCCTGACTCCGCGGTCAGGAATTTCTTGATTTTTGGGCCAAAAATTATGCCGTCCCAAATCAAGCATCCAAAGGTGCCTCTAACCCTTAAATTCAACCCCGAATCTCATGGCGGCCTTCGTTTTTCAATTTGACCTGATTCCGTCCGGCCCACCCCGTGAGGTTTTCCTGACTCCGCGGTCAGGAATTTCTTGATTTTGGGGCCAAAAATTATGCCATCCCAAATCAAGCATCCAAAGGTGCCTCTAACCCTAAAATTCAACCCCGAATCTCATGGCGGCCTTCGTTTTTCAATTTGACCTGATTCGGTCCGGCCCACCCCAGGAGGTTTTCCTGACTCCGCGGTCAGGAATTTCTTGATTTTGGGGCCAAAAATTATGCCGTCCCAAATCAAGCATCCAAAGGTGCCTCTAACCCTTAAATTCAACCCCGAATCTCATGGCGGCCTTCGTTTTTCAATTTGACCTGATTCGGTCCGGCCCACCCCAGGAGGTTTTCCTGACTCCGCGGTCAGGAATTTCTTGATTTTGGGGCCAAAAATTATGCCGTCCCAAATCAAGCATCCAAAGGTGCCTCTAACCCTTAAATTCAACCCCGAATCTCATGGCGGCCTTCGTTTTTCATTTTGACCTGATTCAGGCTGGCCCATCCCGGGAGGTTTTCCTGACTCCGCGGTCAGGAATTTCTTGATTTTTGGGCCAAAAATTATGCCGTCCCAAATCAAGCATCCAAAGGTGCCTCTAACCCTTAAATTCAACCCCGAATCTCATGGCGGCCTTTGTTTTTCAATTTGACCTGATTCCGTCCGGCCCACCCCATGAGGTTTTCCTGACTCCGCGGTCAGGAATTTCTTGATTTTGGGGCCAAAAATTGTGCCGTCCCAAATCAAGCATCCAAAGGTGCCTCTAACCCTTAAATTCAACCCCGAATCTCATGGCGGCCTTCGTTTTTCAATTTGACCTGATTCCGTCCGGCCCACCCCGTGAGGTTTTCCTGACTCCGCGGTCAGGAATTTCTTGATTTTGGGGCCAAAAATTATGCCGTCCCAAATCAAGTATCCAAAGGTGCCTCTAACCCTTAAATTCAACCCCGAATCTCATGGCGGCCTTCGTTTTTCAATTTGACCTGATTCGGTCCGGCCCACCCCAGGAGGTTTTCCTGACTCCGCGGTCAGGAATTTCTTGATTTTTGGGCCAAAAATTATGCCGTCCCAAATCAAGCATCCAAAGGTGCCTCTAACCCTTAAATTCAACCCCGAATCTCATGGCGGCCTTCGTTTTTCAATTTGACCTGATTCCGTCCGGCCCACCCCGTGAGGTTTTCCTGACTCCGCGGTCAGGAATTTCTTGATTTTGGGGCCAAAAATTATGCCGTCCCAAATCAAGCATCCAAAGGTGCCTCTAACCCTTAAATTCAACCCCGAATCTCATGGCGGCCTTCGTTTTTCATTTTGACCTGATTCGGGCCGGCCCATCCCGGGAGGTTTTCCTGACTCCGCGGTCAGGAATTTCTTGATTTTGGGGCCAAAAATTATGCCGTCCCAAATCAAGCATCCAAAGGTGCCTCTAACCCTTTAATTCAACCCCGAATCTCATGGCGGCCTTCGTTTTTCAATTTGACCAGATTCGGTCCGGCCCACCCCAGGAGGTTTTCCTGACTCCGCGGTCAGGAATTTCTTGATTTTTGGGCCAAAAATTATGCCGTCCCAAATCAAGCATCCAAAGGTGCCTCTAACCCTTAAATTCAACCCCGAATCTCATGGCGGCCTTCGTTTTTCAATTTGACCTGATTCCGTCCGGCCCACCCCGTGAGGTTTTCCTGACTCCGCGGTCAGGAATTTCTTGATTTTGGGGCCAAAAATTATGCCGTCCCAAATCAAGCATCCAAAGGTGCCTCTAACCCTTAAATTCAACCCCGAATCTCATGGCGGCCTTCGTTTTTCAATTTGACCTGATTCGGTCCGGCCCACCCCAGGAGGTTTTCCTGACTCCGCGGTCAGGAATTTCTTGATTTTGGGGCCAAAAATTATGCCGTCCCAAATCAAGCATCCAAAGGTGCCTCTAACCCTTAAATTCAACCCCGAATCTCATGGCGGCCTTCGTTTTTCAATTTGACCTGATTCGGTCCGGCCCACCCCAGAAGGTTTTCCTCACTCCGCGGTCAGGAATTTCTTGATTTTTGGGCCAAAAATTATGCCGTCCCAAATCAAGCATCCAAAGGTGCCTCTAACCCTTAAATTCAACCCCGAATCTCATGGCGGCCTTTGTTTTTCAATTTGACCTGATTCCGTCCGGCCAACCCCGTGAGGTTTTCCTGACTCCGCGGTCAGGAATTTCTTGATTTTGGGGCCAAAAATTATGCCGTCCCAAATCAAGTATCCAAAGGTGCCTCTAACCCTTAAATTCAACCCCGAATCTCATGGCGGCCTTCGTTTTTCAATTTGACCTGATTCCGTCCGGCCCACCCCGTGAGGTTTTCCTGACTCCGCGGTCAGGAATTTCTTGATTTTGGGGCCAAAAATTATGCCATCCCAAATCAAGCATCCAAAGGTGCCTCTAACCCTTAAATTCAACCCCGAATCTCATGGCGGCCTTCGTTTTTCAATTTGACCTGATTCGGTCCGGCCCACCCCAGGAGGTTTTCCTGACTCCGCGGTCAGGAATTTCTTGATTTTTGGGCCAAAAATTATGCCGTCCCAAATCAAGCATCCAAAGGTGCCTCTAACCCTTAAATTCAACCCCGAATCTCATGGCGGCCTTCGTTTTTCAATTTGACCTGATTCCGTCCGGCCCACACAGTGAGGTTTTCCTGACTCCGCGGTCAGGAATTTCTTGATTTTGGGGCCAAAAATTATGCCGTCCCAAATCAAGTATCCAGAGGTGCCTCTAACCCTTAAATTCAACCCCGAATCTCATGGCGGCCTTCGTTTTTCAATTTGACCTGATTCGGTCCGGCCCACCCCAGGAGGTTTTCCTGACTCCGCGGTCAGGAATTTCTTGATTTTTGGGCCAAAAATTATGCCGTCCCAAATCAAGCATCCAAAGGTGCCTCTAACCCTTAAATTCAACCCCGAATCTCATGGCGGCCTTCGTTTTTCAATTTGACCAGATTCGGTCCGGCCCACCCCAGGAGGTTTTCCTGACTCCGCGGTCAGGAATTTCTTGATTTTTGGGCCAAAAATTATGCCGTCCCAAATCAAGCATCCAAAGGTGCCTCTAACCCTTAAATTCAACCCCGAATCTCATGGCGGCCTTCGTTTTTCATTTTGACCTGATTCGGGCCGGCCCATCCCGGGAGGTTTTCCTGACTCCGCGGTCAGGAATTTCTTGATTTTTGGGCCAAAAATTATGCCGTCCCAAATCAAGCATCCAAAGGTGCCTCTAACCCTTAAATTCAACCCCGAATCTCATGGCGGCCTTCGTTTTTCAATTTGACCTGATTCGGTCCGGCCCACCCCAGGAGGTTTTCCTGACTCCGCGGTCAGGAATTTCTTGATTTTGGGGCCAAAAATTATGCCGTCCCAAATCAAGCATCCAAAGGTGCCTCTAACCCTTAAATTCAACCCCGAATCTCATGGCGGCCTTCGTTTTTCAATTTGACCTGATTCGGTCCGGCCCACCCCAGGAGGTTTTCCTCACTCCGCGGTCAGGAATTTCTTGATTTTTGGGCCAAAAATTATGCCGTCCCAAATCAAGCATCCAAAGGTGCCTCTAACCCTTAAATTCAACCCCGAATCTCATGGCGGCCTTTGTTTTTCAATTTGACCTGATTCCGTCCGGCCAACCCCGTGAGGTTTTCCTGACTCCGCGGTCAGGAATTTCTTGATTTTGGGGCCAAAAATTATGCCGTCCCAAATCAAGTATCCAAAGGTGCCTCTAACCCTTAAATTCAACCCCGAATCTCATGGCGGCCTTCGTTTTTCAATTTGACCTGATTCGGTCCGGCCCACCCCAGGAGGTTTTCCTGACTCCGCGGTCAGGAATTTCTTGATTTTTGGGCCAAAAATTATGCCGTCCCAAATCAAGCATCCAAAGGTGCCTCTAACCCTTAAATTCAACCCCGAATCTCATGGCGGCCTTCGTTTTTCAATTTGACCTGATTCCGTCCGGCCCACCCCGTGAGGTTTTCCTGACTCCGCGGTCAGGAATTTCTTGATTTTGGGGCCAAAAATTATGCCATCCCAAATCAAGCATCCAAAGGTGCCTCTAACCCTTAAATTCAACCCCGAATCTCATGGCGGCCTTCGTTTTTCAATTTGACCTGATTCGGTCCGGCCCACCCCAGGAGGTTTTCCTGACTCCGCGGTCAGGAATTTCTTGATTTTGGGGCCAAAAATTATGCCGTCCCAAATCAAGCATCCAAAGGTGCCTCTAACCCTTAAATTCAACCCCGAATCTCATGGCGGCCTTCGTTTTTCAATTTGACCTGATTCCGTCCGGCCCACACAGTGAGGTTTTCCTGACTCCGCGGTCAGGAATTTCTTGATTTTGGGGCCAAAAATTATGCCGTCCCAAATCAAGTATCCAGAGGTGCCTCTAACCCTTACATTCAACCCCGAATCTCATGGCGGCCTTCGTTTTTCAATTTGACCTGATTCGGTCCGGCCCACCCCAGGAGGTTTTCCTGACTCCGCGGTCAGGAATTTCTTGATTTTTGGGCCAAAAATTATGCCGTCCCAAATCAAGCATCCAAAGGTGCCTCTAACCCTTAAATTCAACCCCGAATCTCATGGCGGCCTTCATTTTTCATTTTGACCTGATTCGGGCCGGCCCATCCCGGGAGGTTTTCCTGACTCCGCGGTCAGGAATTTCTTGATTTTGGGGCCAAAAATTATGCCGTCCCAAATCAAGCATCCAAAGGTGCCTCTAACCCTTTAATTCAACCCCGAATCTCATGGCGGCCTTCGTTTTTCAATTTGACCAGATTCGGTCCGGCCCACCCCAGGAGGTTTTCCTGACTCCGCGGTCAGGAATTTCTTGATTTTTGGGCCAAAAATTATGCCGTCCCAAATCAAGCATCCAAAGGTGCCTCTAACCCTTAAATTCAACCCCGAATCTCATGGCGGCCTTCGTTTTTCATTTTGACCTGATTCGGGCCGGCCCATCCCGGGAGGTTTTCCTGACTCCGCGGTCAGGAATTTCTTGATTTTGGGGCCAAAAATTATGCCGTCCCAAATCAAGCATCCAAAGGTGCCTCTAACCCTTAAATTCAACCCCGAATCTCATGGCGGCCTTCGTTTTTCAATTTGACCTGATTCGGTCCGGCCCACCCCAGGAGGTTTTCCTGACTCCGCGGTCAGGAATTTCTTGATTTTTGGGCCAAAAATTATGCCGTCCCAAATCAAGCATCCAAAGGTGCCTCTAACCCTTAAATTCAACCCCGAATCTCATGGCGGCCTTCGTTTTTCAATTTGACCTGATTCCGTCCGGCCCACCCCGTGAGGTTTTCCTGACTCCGCGGTCAGGAATTTCTTGATTTTGGGGCCAAAAATTATGCCATGCCAAATCAAGCATCCAAAGGTGCCTCTAACCCTTAAATTCAACCCCGAATCTCATGGCGGCCTTCGTTTTTCAATTTGACCTGATTCGGTCCGGCCCACCCCAGGAGGTTTTCCTGACTCCGCGGTCAGGAATTTCTTGATTTTGGGGCCAAAAATTATGCCGTCCCAAATCAAGCATCCAAAGGTGCCTCTAACCCTTAAATTCAACCCCGAATCTCATGGCGGCCTTCGTTTTTCAATTTGACCTGATTCCGTCCGGCCAACCCCGTGAGGTTTTCCTGACTCCGCGGTCAGGAATTTCTTGATTTTGGGGCCAAAAATTATGCCGTCCCAAATCAAGTATCCAGAGGTGCCTCTAACCCTTACATTCAACCCCGAATCTCATGGCGGCCTTCGTTTTTCAATTTGACCTGATTCGGTCCGGCCCACCCCAGGAGGTTTTCCTGACTCCGCGGTCAGGAATGTCTTGATTTTTGGGCCAAAAATTATGCCGTCCCAAATCAAGCATCCAAAGGTGCCTCTAACCCTTAAATTCAACCCCGAATCTCATGGCGGCCTTCGTTTTTCATTTTGACCTGATTCGGGCCGGCCCATCCCGGGAGGTTTTCCTGACTCCGCGGTCAGGAATTTCTTGATTTTGGGGCCAAAAATTATGCCGTCCCAAATCAAGCATCCAAAGGTGCCTCTAACCCTTAAATTCAACCCCGAATCTCATGGCGGCCTTCGTTTTTCAATTTGACCTGATTCGGTCCGGCCCACCCCAGGAGGTTTTCCTGACTCCGCGGTCAGGAATTTCTTGATTTTTGGGCCAAAATTATGCCGTCCCAAATCAAGCATCCAAAGGTGCCTCTAACCCTTAAATTCAACCCCGAATCTCATGGCGGCCTTCGTTTTTCAATTTGACCTGATTCCGTCCGGCCCACCCCGTGAGGTTTTCCTGACTCCGCGGTCAGGAATTTCTTGATTTTGGGGCCAAAAATTATGCCGTCCCAAATCAAGCATCCAAAGGTGCCTCTAACCCTTAAATTCAACCCCGAATCTCATGGCGGCCTTCGTTTTTCAATTTGACCTGATTCCGTCCGGCCCACACAGTGAGGTTTTCCTGACTCCGCGGTCAGGAATTTCTTGATTTTGGGGCCAAAAATTATGCCGTCCCAAATCAAGTATCCAGAGGTGCCTCTAACCCTTACATTCAACCCCGAATCTCATGGCGGCCTTCGTTTTTCAATTTGACCTGATTCGGTCCGGCCCACCCCAGGAGGTTTTCCTGACTCCGCGGTCAGGAATTTCTTGATTTTTGGGCCAAAAATTATGCCGTCCCAAATCAAGCATCCAAAGGTGCCTCTAACCCTTAAATTCAACCCCGAATCTCATGGCGGCCTTCGTTTTTCATTTTGACCTGATTCGGGCCGGCCCATCCCGGGAGGTTTTCCTGACTCCGCGGTCAGGAATTTCTTGATTTTGGGGCCAAAAATTATGCCGTCCCAAATCAAGCATCCAAAGGTGCCTCTAACCCTTAAATTCAACCCCGAATCTCATGGCGGCCTTCGTTTTTCAATTTGACCAGATTCGGTCCGGCCCACCCCAGGAGGTTTTCCTGACTCCGCGGTCAGGAATTTCTTGATTTTTGGGCCAAAAATTATGCCGTCCCAAATCAAGCATCCAAAGGTGCCTCTAACCCTTAAATTCAACCCCGAATCTCATGGCGGCCTTCGTTTTTCATTTTGACCTGATTCGGGCCGGCCCATCCCAGGAGGTTTTCCTGACTCCGCGGTCAGGAATTTCTTGATTTTGGGGCCAAAAATTATGCCGTCCCAAATCAAGCATCCAAAGGTGCCTCTAACCCTTAAATTCAACCCCGAATCTCATGGCGGCCTTCGTTTTTCAATTTGACCTGATTCGGTCCGGCCCACCCCAGGAGGTTTTCCTGACTCCGCGGTCAGGAATTTCTTGATTTTTGGGCCAAAAATTATGCCGTCCCAAATCAAGCATCCAAAGGTGCCTCTAACCCTTAAATTCAACCCCGAATCTCATGGCGGCCTTCGTTTTTCAATTTGACCTGATTCCGTCCGGCCCACCCCGTGAGGTTTTCCTGACTCCGCGGTCAGGAATTTCTTGATTTTGGGGCCAAAAATTATGCCATGCCAAATCAAGCATCCAAAGGTGCCTCTAACCCTTAAATTCAACCCCGAATCTCATGGCGGCCTTCGTTTTTCAATTTGACCTGATTCGGTCCGGCCCACCCCAGGAGGTTTTCCTGACTCCGCGGTCAGGAATTTCTTGATTTTGGGGCCAAAAATTATGCCGTCCCAAATCAAGCATCCAAAGGTGCCTCTAACCCTTAAATTCAACCCCGAATCTCATGGCGGCCTTCGTTTTTCAATTTGACCTGATTCCGTCCGGCCCACACAGTGAGGTTTTCCTGACTCCGCGGTCAGGAATTTCTTGATTTTGGGGCCAAAAATTATGCCGTCCCAAATCAAGTATCCAGAGGTGCCTCTAACCCTTACATTCAACCCCGAATCTCATGGCGGCCTTCGTTTTTCAATTTGACCAGATTCGGTCCGGCCCACCCCAGGAGGTTTTCCTGACTCCGCGGTCAGGAATTTCTTGATTTTGGGGCCAAAAATTATGCCGTCCCAAATCAAGCATCCAAAGGTGCCTCTAACCCTTAAATTCAACCCCGAATCTCATGGCGGCCTTCGTTTTTCAATTTGACCTGATTCGGTCCGGCCCACCCCAGGAGGTTTTCCTGACTCCGCGGTCAGGAATTTCTTGATTTTTGGGCCAAAAATTATGCCGTCCCAAATCAAGCATCCAAAGGTGCCTCTAACCCTTAAATTCAACCCCGAATCTCATGGCGGCCTTCGTTTTTCAATTTGACCTGATTCCGTCCGGCCCACCCCGTGAGGTTTTCCTGACTCCGCGGTCAGGAATTTCTTGATTTTGGGGCCAAAAATTATGCCATGCCAAATCAAGCATCCAAAGGTGCCTCTAACCCTTAAATTCAACCCCGAATCTCATGGCGGCCTTCGTTTTTCAATTTGACCTGATTCGGTCCGGCCCACCCCAGGAGGTTTTCCTGACTCCGCGGTCAGGAATTTCTTGATTTTGGGGCCAAAAATTATGCCGTCCCAAATCAAGCATCCAAAGGTGCCTCTAACCCTTAAATTCAACCCCGAATCTCATGGCGGCCTTCGTTTTTCAATTTGACCTGATTCCGTCCGGCCCACACAGTGAGGTTTACCTGACTCCGCGGTCAGGAATTTCTTGATTTTGGGGCCAAAAATTATGCCGTCCCAAATCAAGTATCCAGAGGTGCCTCTAACCCTTACATTCAACCCCGAATCTCATGGCGGCCTTCGTTTTTCAATTTGACCTGATTCGGTCCGGCCCACCCCGTGAGGTTTTCCTGACTCCGCGGTCAGGAATTTCTTGATTTTTGGGCCAAAAATTATGCCGTCCCAAATCAAGCATCCAAAGGTGCCTCTAACCCTTAAATTCAACCCCGAATCTCATGGCGGCCTTCGTTTTTCATTTTGACCTGATTCGGGCCGGCCCATCCCGGGAGGTTTTCCTGACTCCGCGGTCAGGAATTTCTTGATTTTGGGGCCAAAAATTATGCCGTCCCAAATCAAGCATCCAAAGGTGCCTCTAACCCTTTAATTCAACCCCGAATCTCATGGCGGCCTTCGTTTTTCAATTTGACCAGATTCGGTCCGGCCCACCCCAGGAGGTTTTCCTGACTCCGCGGTCAGGAATTTCTTGATTTTTGGGCCAAAAATTATGCCGTCCCAAATCAAGCATCCAAAGGTGCCTCTAACCCTTAAATTCAACCCCGAATCTCATGGCGGCCTTCGTTTTTCAATTTGACCTGATTCCGTCCGGCCCACACAGTGAGGTTTTCCTGACTCCGCGGTCAGGAATTTCTTGATTTTGGGGCCAAAAATTATGCCGTCCCAAATCAAGTATCCAGAGGTGCCTCTAACCCTTACATTCAACCCCGAATCTCATGGCGGCCTTCGTTTTTCAATTTGACCTGATTCGGTCCGGCCCACCCCAGGAGGTTTTCCTGACTCCGCGGTCAGGAATTTCTTGATTTTTGGGCCAAAAATTATGCCGTCCCAAATCAAGCATCCAAAGGTGCCTCTAACCCTTAAATTCAACCCCGAATCTCATGGCGGCCTTCGTTTTTCATTTTGACCTGATTCGGGCCGGCCCATCCCGGGAGGTTTTCCTGACTCCGCGGTCAGGAATTTCTTGATTTTGGGGCCAAAAATTATGCCGTCCCAAATCAAGCATCCAAAGGTGCCTCTAACCCTTTAATTCAACCCCGAATCTCATGGCGGCCTTCGTTTTTCAATTTGACCAGATTCGGTCCGGCCCACCCCAGGAGGTTTTCCTGACTCCGCGGTCAGGAATTTCTTGATTTTTGGGCCAAAAATTATGCCGTCCCAAATCAAGCATCCAAAGGTGCCTCTAACCCTTAAATTCAACCCCGAATCTCATGGCGGCCTTCGTTTTTCAATTTGACCTGATTCCGTCCGGCCCACACAGTGAGGTTTTCCTGACTCCGCGGTCAGGAATTTCTTGATTTTGGGGCCAAAAATTATGCCGTCCCAAATCAAGTATCCAGAGGTGCCTCTAACCCTTACATTCAACCCCGAATCTCATGGCGGCCTTCGTTTTTCAATTTGACCTGATTCGGTCCGGCCCACCCCAGGAGGTTTTCCTGACTCCGCGGTCAGGAATTTCTTGATTTTTGGGCCAAAAATTATGCCGTCCCAAATCAAGCATCCAAAGGTGCCTCTAACCCTTAAATTCAACCCCGAATCTCATGGCGGCCTTCGTTTTTCATTTTGACCTGATTCGGGCCGGCCCATCCCGGGAGGTTTTCCTGACTCCGCGGTCAGGAATTTCTTGATTTTGGGGCCAAAAATTATGCCGTCCCAAATCAAGCATCCAAAGGTGCCTCTAACCCTTTAATTCAACCCCGAATCTCATGGCGGCCTTCGTTTTTCAATTTGACCAGATTCGGTCCGGCCCACCCCAGGAGGTTTTCCTGACTCCGCGGTCAGGAATTTCTTGATTTTTGGGCCAAAAATTATGCCGTCCCAAATCAAGCATCCAAAGGTGCCTCTAACCCTTAAATTCAACCCCGAATCTCATGGCGGCCTTCGTTTTTCATTTTGACCTGATTCGGGCCGGCCCATCCCGGGAGGTTTTCCTGACTCCGCGGTCAGGAATTTCTTGATTTTGGGGCCAAAAATTATGCCGTCCCAAATCAAGCATCCAAAGGTGCCTCTAACCATTAAATTCAACCCCGAATCTCATGGCGGCCTTCGTTTTTCAATTTGACCAGATTCGGTCCGGCCCACCCCAGGAGGTTTTCCTGACTCCGCGGTCAGGAATTTCTTGATTTTTGGGCCAAAAATTATGCCGTCCCAAATCAAGCATCCAAAGGTGCCTCTAACCCTTAAATTCAACCCCGAATCTCATGGCGGCCTTCGTTTTTCATTTTGACCTGATTCGGGCCGGCCCATCCCGGGAGGTTTTCCTGACTCCGCGGTCAGGAATTTCTTGATTTTGGGGCCAAAAATTATGCCGTCCCAAATCAAGCATCCAAAGGTGCCTCTAACCCTTAAATTCAACCCCGAATCTCATGGCGGCCTTCGTTTTTCAATTTGACCTGATTCGGTCCGGCCCACCCCAGGAGGTTTTCCTGACTCCGCGGTCAGGAATTTCTTGATTTTTGGGCCAAAAATTATGCCGTCCCAAATCAAGCATCCAAAGGTGCCTCTAACCCTTAAATTCAACCCCGAATCTCATGGCGGCCTTCGTTTTTCAATTTGACCTGATTCCGTCCGGCCCACCCCGTGAGGTTTTCCTGACTCCGCGGTCAGGAATTTCTTGATTTTGGGGCCAAAAATTATGCCATGCCAAATCAAGCATCCAAAGGTGCCTCTAACCCTTAAATTCAACCCCGAATCTCATGGCGGCCTTCGTTTTTCAATTTGACCTGATTCGGTCCGGCCCACCCCAGGAGGTTTTCCTGACTCCGCGGTCAGGAATTTCTTGATTTTGGGGCCAAAAATTATGCCGTCCCAAATCAAGCATCCAAAGGTGCCTCTAACCCTTAAATTCAACCCCGAATCTCATGGCGGCCTTCGTTTTTCAATTTGACCTGATTCCGTCCGGCCCACACAGTGAGGTTTTCCTGACTCCGCGGTCAGGAATTTCTTGATTTTGGGGCCAAAAATTATGCCGTCCCAAATCAAGTATCCAGAGGTGCCTCTAACCCTTACATTCAACCCCGAATCTCATGGCGGCCTTCGTTTTTCAATTTGACCTGATTCGGTCCGGCCCACCCCAGGAGGTTTTCCTGACTCCGCGGTCAGGAATTTCTTGATTTTTGGGCCAAAAATTATGCCGTCCCAAATCAAGCATCCAAAGGTGCCTCTAACCCTTAAATTCAACCCCGAATCTCATGGCGGCCTTCGTTTTTCATTTTGACCTGATTCGGGCCGGCCCATCCCGGGAGGTTTTCCTGACTCCGCGGTCAGGAATTTCTTGATTTTGGGGCCAAAAATTATGCCGTCCCAAATCAAGCATCCAAAGGTGCCTCTAACCCTTTAATTCAACCCCGAATCTCATGGCGGCCTTCGTTTTTCAATTTGACCAGATTCGGTCCGGCCCACCCCAGGAGGTTTTCCTGACTCCGCGGTCAGGAATTTCTTGATTTTTGGGCCAAAAATTATGCCGTCCCAAATCAAGCATCCAAAGGTGCCTCTAACCCTTAAATTCAACCCCAAATCTCATGGCGGCCTTCGTTTTTCATTTTGACCTGATTCGGGCCGGCCCATCCCGGGAGGTTTTCCTGACTCCGCGGTCAGGAATTTCTTGATTTTGGGGCCAAAAATTATGCCGTCCCAAATCAAGCATCCAAAGGTGCCTCTAACCCTTAAATTCAACCCCGAATCTCATGGCGGCCTTCGTTTTTCAATTTGACCTGATTCGGTCCGGCCCACCCCAGGAGGTTTTCCTGACTCCGCGGTCAGGAATTTCTTGATTTTGGGGCCAAAAATTATGCCGTCCCAAATCAAGCATCCAAAGGTGCCTCTAACCCTTAAATTCAACCCCGAATCTCATGGCGGCCTTCGTTTTTCAATTTGACCTGATTCGGTCCGGCCCACCCCAGGAGGTTTTCCTCACTCCGCGGTCAGGAATTTCTTGATTTTTGGGCCAAAAATTATGCCGTCCCAAATCAAGCATCCAAAGGTGCCTCTAACCCTTAAATTCAACCCCGAATCTCATGGCGACCTTTGTTTTTCAATTTGACCTGATTCCGTCCGGCCAACCCCGTGAGGTTTTCCTGACTCCGCGGTCAGGAATTTCTTGATTTTGGGGCCAAAAATTATGCCGTCCCAAATCAAGTATCCAAAGGTGCCTCTAACCCTTAAATTCAACCCCGAATCTCATGGCGGCCTTCGTTTTTCAATTTGACCTGATTCGGTCCGGCCCACCCCAGGAGGTTTTCCTGACTCCGCGGTCAGGAATTTCTTGATTTTTGGGCCAAAAATTATGCCGTCCCAAATCAAGCATCCAAAGGTGCCTCTAACCCTTAAATTCAACCCCGAATCTCATGGCGGCCTTCGTTTTTCAATTTGACCTGATTCCGTCCGGCCCACCCCGTGAGGTTTTCCTGACTCCGCGGTCAGGAATTTCTTGATTTTGGGGCCAAAAATTATGCCATCCCAAATCAAGCATCCAAAGGTGCCTCTAACCCTTAAATTCAACCCCGAATCTCATGGCGGCCTTCGTTTTTCAATTTGACCTGATTCGGTCCGGCCCACCCCAGGAGGTTTTCCTGACTCCGCGGTCAGGAATTTCTTGATTTTTGGGCCAAAAATTATGCCGTCCCAAATCAAGCATCCAAAGGTGCCTCTAACCCTTAAATTCAACCCCGAATCTCATGGCGGCCTTCGTTTTTCAATTTGACCTGATTCCGTCCGGCCCACCCCGTGAGGTTTTCCTGACTCCGCGGTCAGGAATTTCTTGATTTTGGGGCCAAAAATTATGCCATGCCAAATCAAGCATCCAAAGGTGCCTCTAACCCTTAATTCAACCCCGAATCTCATGGCGGCCTTCGTTTTTCAATTTGACCTGATTCGGTCCGGCCCACCCCAGGAGGTTTTCCTGACTCCGCGGTCAGGAATTTCTTGATTTTGGGGCCAAAAATTATGCCGTCCCAAATCAAGCATCCAAAGGTGCCTCTAACCCTTAAATTCAACCCCGAATCTCATGGCGGCCTTCGTTTTTCAATTTGACCTGATTCCGTCCGGCCCACACAGTGAGGTTTTCCTGACTCCGCGGTCAGGAATTTCTTGATTTTGGGGCCAAAATTATGCCGTCCCAAATCAAGTATCCAGAGGTGCCTCTAACCCCTTACATTCAACCCCGAATCTCATGGCGGCCTTCGTTTTTCAATTTGACCTGATTCGGTCCGGCCCACCCCAGGAGGTTTTCCTGACTCCGCGGTCAGGAATTTCTTGATTTTTGGGCCAAAAATTATGCCGTCCCAAATCAAGCATCCAAAGGTGCCTCTAACCCTTAAATTCAACCCCGAATCTCATGGCGGCCTTCGTTTTTCATTTTGACCTGATTCGGGCCGGCCCATCCCGGGAGGTTTTCCTGACTCCGCGGTCAGGAATTTCTTGATTTTGGGGCCAAAAATTATGCCGTCCCAAATCAAGCATCCAAAGGTGCCTCTAACCCTTTAATTCAACCCCGAATCTCATGGCGGCCTTCGTTTTTCAATTTGACTAGATTCGGTCCGGCCCACCCCAGGAGGTTTTCCTGACTCCGCGGTCAGGAATTTCTTGATTTTTGGGCCAAAAATTATGCCGTCCCAAATCAAGCATCCAAAGGTGCCTCTAACCCTTAAATTCAACCCCGAATCTCATGGCGGCCTTCGTTTTTCATTTTGACCTGATTCGGGCCGGCCCATCCCGGGAGTTTTCCTGACTCCGCGGTCAGGAATTTCTTGATTTTGGGGCCAAAAATTATGCCGTCCCAAATCAAGCATCCAAAGGTGCCTCTAACCCTTAAATTCAACCCCGAATCTCATGGCGGCCTTCGTTTTTCAATTTGACCAGATTCGGTCCGGCCCACCCCAGGAGGTTTTCCTGACTCCGCGGTCAGGAATTTCTTGATTTTTGGGCCAAAAATTATGCCGTCCCAAATCAAGCATCCAAAGGTGCCTCTAACCCTTAAATTCAACCCCGAATCTCATGGCGGCCTTCGTTTTTCATTTTGACCTGATTCGGGCCGGCCCATCCCGGGAGGTTTTCCTGACTCCGCGGTCAGGAATTTCTTGATTTTGGGGCCAAAAATTATGCCGTCCCAAATCAAGCATCCAAAGGTGCCTCTAACCCTTAAATTCAACCCCGAATCTCATGGCGGCCTTCGTTTTTCAATTTGACCTGATTCGGTCCGGCCCACCCCAGGAGGTTTTCCTGACTCCGCGGTCAGGAATTTCTTGATTTTTGGGCCAAAAATTATGCCGTCCCAAATCAAGCATCCAAAGGTGCCTCTAACCCTTAAATTCAACCCCGAATCTCATGGCGGCCTTCGTTTTTCAATTTGACCTGATTCCGTCCGGCCCACCCGTGAGGTTTTCCTGACTCCGCGGTCAGGAATTTCTTGATTTTGGGGCCAAAAATTATGCCATGCCAAATCAAGCATCCAAAGGTGCCTCTAACCCTTAAATTCAACCCCGAATCTCATGGCGGCCTTCGTTTTTCAATTTGACCTGATTCGGTCCGGCCCACCCCAGGAGGTTTTCCTGACTCCGCGGTCAGGAATTTCTTGATTTTGGGGCCAAAAATTATGCCGTCCCAAATCAAGCATCCAAAGGTGCCTCTAACCCTTAAATTCAACCCCGAATCTCATGGCGGCCTTCGTTTTTCAATTTGACCTGATTCCGTCCGGCCCACACAGTGAGGTTTTCCTGACTCCGCGGTCAGGAATTTCTTGATTTTGGGCCAAAAATTATGCCGTCCCAAATCAAGTATCCAGAGGTGCCTCTAACCCTTACATTCAACCCCGAATCTCATGGCAGCCTTCGTTTTTCAATTTGACCTGATTCGGTCCGGCCCACCCCAGGAGGTTTTCCTGACTCCGCGGTCAGGAATTTCTTGATTTTTGGGCCAAAAATTATGCCGTCCCAAATCAAGCATCCAAAGGTGCCTCTAACCCTTAAATTCAACCCCGAATCTCATGGCGGCCTTCGTTTTTCATTTTGACCTGATTCGGGCCGGCCCATCCCGGGAGGTTTTCCTGACTCCGCGGTCAGGAATTTCTTGATTTTGGGGCCAAAAATTATGCCGTCCCAAATCAAGCATCCAAAGGTGCCTCTAACCTTTAATTCAACCCCGAATCTCATGGCGGCCTTCGTTTTTCAATTTGACCAGATTCGGTCCGGCCCACCCCAGGAGGTTTTCCTGACTCCGCGGTCAGGAATTTCTTGATTTTTGGGCCAAAAATTATGCCGTCCCAAATCAAGCATCCAAAGGTGCCTCTAACCCTTAAATTCAACCCCGAATCTCATGGCGGCCTTCGTTTTTCAATTTGACCTGATTCCGTCCGGCCCACACAGTGAGGTTTTCCTGACTCCGCGGTCAGGAATTTCTTGATTTTGGGGCCAAAAATTATGCCGTCCCAAATCAAGTATCCAGAGGTGCCTCTAACCCTTACATTCAACCCCGAATCTCATGGCGGCCTTCGTTTTTCAATTTGACCTGATTCGGTCCGGCCCACCCCAGGAGGTTTTCCTGACTCCGCGGTCAGGAATTTCTTGATTTTTGGGCCAAAAATTATGCCGTCCCAAATCAAGCATCCAAAGGTGCCTCTAACCCTTAAATTCACCCCGAATCTCATGGCGGCCTTCGTTTTTCATTTTGACCTGATTCGGGCCGGCCCATCCCGGGAGGTTTTCCTGACTCCGCGGTCAGGAATTTCTTGATTTTGGGGCCAAAAATTATGCCGTCCCAAATCAAGCATCCAAAGGTGCCTCTAACCCTTTAATTCAACCCCGAATCTCATGGCGGCCTTCGTTTTTCAATTTGACCAGATTCGGTCCGGCCCACCCCAGGAGGTTTTCCTGACTCCGCGGTCAGGAATTTCTTGATTTTTGGGCCAAAAATTATGCCGTCCCAAATCAAGCATCCAAAGGTGCCTCTAACCCTTAAATTCAACCCCGAATCTCATGGCGGCCTTCGTTTTTCATTTTGACCTGATTCGGGCCGGCCCATCCCGGGAGGTTTTTCCTGACTCCGCGGTCAGGAATTTCTTGATTTTGGGGCCAAAAATTATGCCGTCCCAAATCAAGCATCCAAAGGTGCCTCTAACCCTTAAATTCAACCCCGAATCTCATGGCGGCCTTCGTTTTTCAATTTGACCAGATTCGGTCCGGCCCACCCCAGGAGGTTTTCCTGACTCCGCGGTCAGGAATTTCTTGATTTTGGGGCCAAAAATTATGCCGTCCCAAATCAAGCATCCAAAGGTGCCTCTAACCCTTAAATTCAACCCCGAATCTCATGGCGGCCTTCGTTTTTCATTTTGACCTGATTCGGGCCGGCCCATCCCGTGAGGTTTTCCTGACTCCGCGGTCAGGAATTTCTTGATTTTGGGGCCAAAAATTATGCCGTCCCAAATCAAGCATCCAAAGGTGCCTCTAACCCTTAAATTCAACCCCGAATCTCATGGCGGCCTTCGTTTTTCAATTTGACCTGATTCGGTCCGGCCCACCCCAGGAGGTTTCCTGACTCCGCGGTCAGGAATTTCTTGATTTTTGGGCCAAAAATTATGCCGTCCCAAATCAAGCATCCAAAGGTGCCTCTAACCCTTAAATTCAACCCCGAATCTCATGGCGGCCTTCCTTTTTTCAATTTGACCTGATTCCGTCCGGCCCACCCCGTGAGGTTTTCCTGACTCCGCGGTCAGGAATTTCTTGATTTTGGGGCCAAAAATTATGCCATGCCAAATCAAGCATCCAAAGGTGCCTCTAACCCTTAAATTCAACCCCGAATCTCATGGCGGCCTTCGTTTTTCAATTTGACCTGATTCGGTCCGGCCCACCCCAGGAGGTTTTCCTGACTCCGCGGTCAGGAATTTCTTGATTTTTGGGGCCAAAAATTATGCCGTCCCAAATCAAGCATCCAAAGGTGCCTCTAACCCTTAAATTCAACCCCGAATCTCATGGCGGCCTTCGTTTTTCAATTTGACCTGATTCCGTCCGGCCCACACAGTGAGGTTTTCCTGACTCCGCGGTCAGGAATTTCTTGATTTTGGGGCCAAAAATTATGCCGTCCCAAATCAAGTATCCAAGGTGCCTCTAACCCTTCCATTCAACCCCGAATCTCATGGCGGCCTTCGTTTTTCAATTTGACCTGATTCGGTCCGGCCCACCCCAGGAGGTTTTCCTGACTCCGCGGTCAGGAATTTCTTGATTTTTGGGCCAAAAATTATGCCGTCCCAAATCAAGCATCCAAAGGTGCCTCTAACCCTTAAATTCAACCCCGAATCTCATGGCGGCCTTCGTTTTTCATTTTGACCTGATTCGGGCCGGCCCATCCCGGGAGGTTTTCCTGACTCCGCGGTCAGGAATTTCTTGAATTTGGGGCCAAAATTATGCCGTCCCAAATCAAGCATCCAAAGGTGCCTCTAACCCTTTAATTCAACCCCGAATCTCATGGCGGCCTTCGTTTTTCAATTTGACCAGATTCGGTCCGGCCCACCCCAGGAGGTTTTCCCTGACTCCGCGGTCAGGAATTTCTTGATTTTTGGGCCAAAAATTATGCGTCCCAAATCAAGCATCCAAAGGTGCCTCTAACCCTTAAATTCAACCCCGAATCTCATGGCGGCCTTCGTTTTTCATTTTGACCTGATTCGGGCCGGCCCATCCCGGGAGGTTTTCCTGACTCCGCGGTCAGGAATTTCTTGATTTTGGGCCAAAAATTATGCCGTCCCAAATCAAGCATCCAAAGGTGCCTCTAACCCCTTAAATTCAACCCCGAATCTCATGGCGGCCTTCGTTTTTCATTTTGACCTGATTCGGGCCGGCCCATCCCGGGAGGTTTTCCTGACTCCGCGGTCAGGAATTTCTTGATTTTGGGGCCAAAAATTATGCCGTCCCAAATCAAGCATCCAAAGGTGCCTCTAACCCTTAAATTCAACCCCGAATCTCATGGCGGCCTTCGTTTTTCAATTTGACCAGATTCGGTCCGGCCCACCCAGGAGGTTTTCCTGACTCCGCGGTCAGGAATTTCTTGATTTTTGGGCCAAAAATTATGCCGTCCCAAATCAAGCATCCAAAGGTGCCTCTAACCCTTAAATTCAACCCCGAATCTCATGGCGGCCTTCGTTTTTCATTTGACCTGATTCGGCCGGCCCATCCCGGGAGGTTTTCCTGACTCCGCGGTCAGGAATTTCTTGATTTTGGGGCCAAAAATTATGCCGTCCCAAATCAAGCATCCAAAGGTGCCTCTAACCCTTAAATTCAACCCCGAATCTCATGGCGGCCTTCGTTTTTCAATTTGACCTGATTCGGTCCGGCCCACCCCAGGAGGTTTTCCTGACTCCGCGGTCAGGAATTTCTTGATTTTTGGGCCAAAAATTATGCCGTCCCAAATCAAGCATCCAAAGGTGCCTCTAACCCTTAAATTCAACCCCGAATCTCATGGCGGCCTTCGTTTTTCAATTTGACCTGATTCCGTCCGGCCCACCCCGTGAGGTTTTCCTGACTCCGCGGTCAGGAATTTCTTGATTTTGGGGCCAAAAATTATGCCATGCCAAATCAAGCATCCAAAGGTGCCTCTAACCCTTAAATTCAACCCCGAATCTCATGGCGGCCTTCGTTTTTCAATTTGACCTGATTCGGTCCGGCCCACCCCAGGAGGTTTTCCTGACTCCGCGGTCAGGAATTTCTTGATTTTGGGGCCAAAAATTATGCCGTCCCAAATCAAGCATCCAAAGGTGCCTCTAACCCTTAAATTCAACCCCGAATCTCATGGCGGCCTTCGTTTTTCAATTTGACCTGATTCCGTCCGGCCCACACAGTGAGGTTTTCCTGACTCCGCGGTCAGGAATTTCTTGATTTTGGGCCAAAAATTATGCCGTCCCAAATCAAGTATCCAGAGGTGCCTCTAACCCTTACATTCAACCCCGAATCTCATGGCGGCCTTCGTTTTTCAATTTGACCTGATTCGGTCCGGCCCACCCCAGGAGGTTTTCCTGACTCCGCGGTCAGGAATTTCTTGATTTTGGGCCAAAAATTATGCCGTCCCAAATCAAGCATCCAAAGGTGCCTCTAACCCTTAAATTCAACCCCGAATCTCATGGCGGCCTTCGTTTTTCATTTTGACCTGATTCGGGCCGGCCCATCCCGGGAGGTTTTCCTGACTCCGCGGTCAGGAATTTCTTGATTTTGGGGCCAAAAATTATGCCGTCCCAAATCAAGCATCCAAAGGTGCCTCTAACCCTTTAATTCAACCCCGAATCTCATGGCGGCCTTCGTTTTTCAATTTGACCAGATTCGGTCCGGCCCACCCCAGGAGGTTTTCCTGACTCCGCGGTCAGGAATTTCTTGATTTTTGGGCCAAAAATTATGCCGTCCCAAATCAAGCATCCAAAGGTGCCTCTAACCCTTAAATTCAACCCCGAATCTCATGGCGGCCTTCGTTTTTCAATTTGACCTGATTCCGTCCGGCCCACACAGTGAGGTTTTCCTGACTCCGCGGTCAGGAATTTCTTGATTTTGGGGCCAAAAATTATGCCGTCCCAAATCAAGTATCCAGAGGTGCCTCTAACCCTTACATTCAACCCCGAATCTCATGGCGGCCTTCGTTTTTCAATTTGACCTGATTCGGTCCGGCCCACCCCAGGAGGTTTTCCTGACTCCGCGGTCAGGAATTTCTTGATTTTTGGGCCAAAAATTATGCCGTCCCAAATCAAGCATCCAAAGGTGCCTCTAACCCTTAAATTCAACCCCGAATCTCATGGCGGCCTTCGTTTTTCATTTTGACCTGATTCGGGCCGGCCCATCCCGGGAGGTTTTCCTGACTCCGCGGTCAGGAATTTCTTGATTTTGGGCCAAAAATTATGCCGTCCCAAATCAAGCATCCAAAGGTGCCTCTAACCCTTTAATTCAACCCCGAATCTCATGGCGGCCTTCGTTTTTCAATTTGACCAGATTCGGTCCGGCCCACCCCAGGAGGTTTTCCTGACTCCGCGGTCAGGAATTTCTTGATTTTTGGGCCAAAAATTATGCCGTCCCAAATCAAGCATCCAAAGGTGCCTCTAACCCTTAAATTCAACCCCGAATCTCATGGCGGCCTTCGTTTTTCATTTTGACCTGATTCGGGCCGGCCCATCCCGGGAGGTTTTCCTGACTCCGCGGTCAGGAATTTCTTGATTTTGGGCCAAAAATTATGCCGTCCCAAATCAAGCATCCAAAGGTGCCTCTAACCCTTAAATTCAACCCCGAATCTCATGGCGGCCTTCGTTTTTCAATTTGACCAGATTCGGTCCGGCCCACCCCAGGAGGTTTTCCTGACTCCGCGGTCAGGAATTTCTTGATTTTTGGGCCAAAAATTATGCCGTCCCAAATCAAGCATCCAAAGGTGCCTCTAACCCTTAAATTCAACCCCGAATCTCATGGCGGCCTTCGTTTTTCATTTTGACCTGATTCGGGCCGGCCCATCCCGGGAGGTTTTCCTGACTCCGCGGTCAGGAATTTCTTGATTTTGGGGCCAAAAATTATGCCGTCCCAATCAAGCATCCAAAGGTGCCTCTAACCCTTAAATTCAACCCCGAATCTCATGGCGGCCTTCGTTTTTCAATTTGACCTGATTCGGTCCGGCCCACCCAGGAGGTTTTCCTGACTCCGCGGTCAGGAATTTCTTGATTTTTGGGCCAAAAATTATGCGTCCCAAATCAAGCATCCAAGGGTGCCTCTAACCCTTAAATTCAACCCCGAATCTCATGGCGGCCTTCGTTTTTCATTTTGACCTGATTCGGGCCGGCCCATCCCGGGAGGTTTTCCTGATTCCGCGGTCAGGAATTTCTTGATTTTGGGGGCCAAAAATTATGCCGTCCCAAATCAAGCATCCAAAGGTGCCTCTAAACCCTTTAATTCAACCCCGAATCTCATGGCGGCCTTCGTTTTTCAATTTGACCAGATTCG
>JALMGJ010000198.1:0-42902 GCA_023362775.1 Charina bottae | reverse complement strand
ACAGTTTTGACACTGACTGTGACATATACAGTTTTGACACTGGCTGTGACTATACAGTTTTGACACTGACTGTGACATATACAGTTTTGACACTGGCTGTGACATATACAGTTTTGACACTGACTGTGACATATACAGTTTTGAAACTGGCTGTGACTATACAGTTTTGACACTGACTGTGAAATATACAGTTTTGACACTGACTGTGACTATACAGTTTAGACACTGGCTGTGACTATACAGTTTAGACACTGACTGTGACTATACAGTTTTGACACTGACTGTGACTATACAGTTTTGACACTGGCTGTGACATATACAGTTTTGACACTGACTTTGACATATACAGTTTTGACACTGACTGTGACATATACAGTTTTGACACTGACTGTGACTATACAGTTTTGACACTGGCTTTGATATATACAGTTTTGACACTGACTGTGATATATACAGTTTTGACACTGACTGTGACATATACAGTTTTGACACTGGCTGTGACATATACAGTTTTGACACTGGCTGTGACTATACAGTTTTGACACTGACTGTGACATATACAGTTTTGACACTGGCTGTGACATATACAGTTTTGACACTGGCTGTGACTATACAGTTTTGACACTGACTGTGACATATACAGTTTTTACACTGGCTGTGACATATACAATTTTTACACTGGCTGTGACATATACAGTTTTGACACTGACTGTGACTATACAGTATTGACACTGACTGTGACATATACAGTTTTGACACGGGCTGTGACATATACACTTTTGACACTAGCTGTGACTATACAGTTTTGACACTGACTGTGACATATACAGTTTTGACACTGGCTGTGACATATACAGTTTTGACACTGGCTGTGACATATGCAGTTTTGACACTGGCTGTGACTATACAGTTTTGACACGGGCTGTGACTATACAGTTTTGACACTGACTGTGACATATACAGTTTTTACACTGGCTGTGACATATACAGTTTTGACACTGGCTGTGACTATACAGTTTTGAAACTGACTGTGACTATACAGTATTGACACTGACTGTGACATATACAGTTTTGACACGGGCTGTGACATATACACTTTTGACACTGGCTGTGACTATACACTTTTGACACTGACTGTGACATATACAGTTTTGACACTGGCTGTGACATATGCAGTTTTGACACTGGCTGTGACTATACAGTTTTGACACTGGCTGTGACTATACAGTTTTGACACTGGCTGTGACATATACAGTTTTGACACTGGCTGTGACATATACAGTTTTGACACAGGCTGTGACTATACAGTTTTGACAGTGACTGTGACATATACAGTTTTTACACTGGCTGTGACATATACAGTTTTGACACTGACTGTGACATATACAGTTTTGAAACTGGCTGTGACTATACAGTTTTGACACTGACTTTGACATATACAGTTTTGACACTGGCTGTGACTATACAGTTTTTACACTGACTGTGACATATACAGTTTTGACACTGGCTGTGACTATACAGTTTTGACACTGACTGTGACATATACAGTTTTGAAACTGGCTGTGACTATACAGTTTTGACACTGGCTGTGACTATACAGTTTTGACACTGACTGTGACTATACAGTTTTGACACTGGCTTTGATATATACGGTTTTGACACTGACTGTGAAATATACAGTTTTGACACTGACTGTGAAATACACAGTTTTGACACTGACTGTGACTATACAGTTTAGACACTGGCTGTGACTATACAGTTTAGACACTGACTGTGACTATACAATTTTGACACTGACTGTGACTATACAGTTTTGACACTGGCTGTGACATATACAGTTTTGACACTGACTTTGACATATACAGTTTTGACACTGACTGTGACATATACAGTTTTGACACTGACTGTGACTATACAGTTTTGACACTGGCTTTGATATATACAGTTTTGACACTGACTGTGATATATACAGTTTTGACACTGACTGTGACATATACAGTTTTGACACTGGCTGTGAAATATACAGTTTTGACACTGGCTGTGACATATACAGTTTTGACACTGACTTTGACATATACAGTTTTGACACTGGCTGTGACATATACAGTTTTGACACTGGCTGTGACTATACAGTTTTGACACTGACTGTGACATATACAGTTTTTACACTGGCTGTGACATATACAGTTTTGACACTGACTGTGACATATACAGTTTTGAAACTGGCTGTGACTATACAGTTTTGAAACTGGCTGTGACTATACAGTTTTGACACTGACTTTGACATATACAGTTTTGACACTGGCTGTGACTATACAGTTTTTACACTGACTGTGACATATACAGTTTTGACACTGGCTGTGACTATACAGTTTTGACACTGACTGTGACATATACAGTTTTGACACTGGCTGTGACATATACAGTTTTGACACTGACTGTGACATATACAGTTTTGAAACTGGCTGTGACTATACAGTTTTGACACTGGCTGTGACTATACAGTTTTGACACTGACTGTGACTATACAGTTTTGACACTGGCTTTGATATATACGGTTTTGACACTGACTGTGAAATATACAGTTTTGACACTGACTGTGAAATATACAGTTTTGACACTGACTGTGACTATACAGTTTAGACACTGGCTGTGACTATACAGTTTAGACACTGACTGTGACTATACAATTTTGACACTGACTGTGACTATACAGTTTTGACACTGGCTGTGACATATACAGTTTTGACACTGACTTTGACATATACAGTTTTGACACTGACTGTGACATATACAGTTTTGACACTGACTGTGACTATACAGTTTTGACACTGGCTTTGATATATACAGTTTTGACACTGACTGTGATATATACAGTTTTGACACTGACTGTGACATATACAGTTTTGACACTGGCTGTGAAATATACAGTTTTGACACTGGCTGTGACATATACAGTTTTGACACTGACTTTGACATATACAGTTTTGACACTGGCTGTGACATATACAGTTTTGACACTGGCTGTGACTATACAGTTTTGACACTGACTGTGACTATACAGTTTTGACACTGACTGTGACATATACAGTTTTTACACTGGCTGTGACATATACAGTTTTGACACTGACTGTGACATATACAGTTTTGAAACTGGCTGTGACTATACAGTTTTGACACTGGTAGTGACTATACAGTTTTGACACTAACTTTGACATATACAGTTTTGACACTGGCTGTGACTATACAGTTTTGACACTGACTGTGACATATACAGTTTTGACACTGGCTGTGACAATACAGTTTTGACACTGACTGTGACATATACAGTTTTTACACTGGCTGTGACATATACAGTTTTGACAGTGACTGTGACATATACAGTTTTGACACTGACTGTGACATATACAGTTTTGAAACTGGCTGTGACTATACAGTTTTGACACTGGCTGTGACTATACAGTTTTGACACTGACTGTGACTATACAGTTTTGACACTGGCTTTGATATATACAGTTTTGACACTGACTGTGAAATATACAGTTTTGACACTGGCTGTGACTATACAGTTTTGACACTGGCTGTGACATATACAGTTTTGACACGGGCTGTGACATATACACTTTTGACACTGGCTGTGACTATACAGTTTTGACACTGACTGTGACATATACAGTTTTGACACTGGCTGTGACATATGCAGTTTTGACACTGGCTGTGACTATACAGTTTTGACACTGACTGTGACATATACAGTTTTGACACTGGCTGTGACTATACAGTTTTGACACTGACTGTGACATATACAGTTTTGACACTGGCTGTGACATATACAGTTTTGACACTGACTGTGACATATACAGTTTTGAAATTGGCTGTGACTATACAGTTTTGACACTGGCTGTGACTATACAGTTTTGACACTGACTGTGACTATGCAGTTTTGACACTGGCTTTGATATATACGGTTTTGACACTGACTGTGAAATATACAGTTTTGACACTGACTGTGAAATATACAGTTTTGACACTGACTGTGACTATACAGTTTAGACACTCGCTGTGACTATACAGTTTAGACACTGACTGTGACTATACAGTTTTGACACTGACTGTGACTATACAGTTTTGACACTGGCTGTGACATATACAGTTTTGACACTGACTTTGACATATACAGTTTTGACACTGACTGTGACATATACAGTTTTGACACTGACTGTGACTATACAGTTTTGACACTGGCTTTGATATATACAGTTTTGACACTGACTGTGATATATACAGTTTTGACACTGACTGTGACATATACAGTTTTGACACTGGCTGTGAAATATACAGTTTTGACACTGGCTGTGACATATACAGTTTTGACACTGACTTTGACATATACAGTTTTGACACTGGCTGTGACATATACAGTTTTGACACTGGCTGTGACTATACAGTTTTGACACTGACTGTGACATATACAGTTTTTACACTGGCTGTGACATATACAGTTTTGACACTGACTGTGACATATACAGCTTTGAAACTGGCTGTGACTATACAGTTTTGACACTGGCTGTGACTATACAGTTTTGACACTAACTTTGACATATACAGTTTTGACACTGGCTGTGACTATACAGTTTTGACACTGACTGTGACATATACAGTTTTGACACTGGCTGTGACTATACAGTTTTGACACTGACTGTGACATATACAGTTTTTACACTGGCTGTGACATATACAGTTTTGACAGTGACTGTGACATATACAGTTTTGACACTGACTGTGACATATACAGTTTTGAAACTGGCTGTGACTATACAGTTTTGACACTGGCTGTGACTATACAGTTTTGACACTGACTGTGACTATACAGTTTTGACACTGGCTTTGATATATACAGTTTTGACACTGACTGTGAAATATACAGTTTTGACACTGGCTGTGACTATACAGTTTTGACACTGGCTGTGACATATACAGTTTTGACACTGACTTTGACATATACAGTTTTGACACTGACTGTGACATATACAGTTTTGACACTGAGTGTGACTATACAGTTTTGACACTGGCTTTGATATATACAGTTTTGACACTGACTGTGAAATATACAGTTTTGACACTGACTGTGACATATACAGTTTTGACACTGGCTGTGAAATATACAGTTTTGACACTGGCTGTGACATATACAGTTTTGACACTGGCTGTGACTATACAGTTTTGACACTGACTGTGACATATACAGTTTTGACACTGGCTGTGACATATACAGTTTTGACACTGGCTGTGACTATACAGTTTTGACACTGACTGTGACATATACAGTTTTTACACTGGCTGTGACATATACAGTTTTGACACTGACTGTGACTATACAGTTTAGACACTGGCTGTGACTATACAGTTTAGACACTGACTGTGACTATACAGTTTTGACACTGACTGTGACTATACAGTTTTGACACTGGCTGTGACATATACAGTTTTGACACTGACTTTGACATATACAGTTTTGACACTGACTGTGACATATACAGTTTTGACACTGACTGTGACTATACAGTTTTGACACTGGCTTTGATATATACAGTTTTGACACTGACTGTGATATATACAGTTTTGACACTGACTGTGACATATACAGTTTTGACACTGGCTGTGAAATATACAGTTTTGACACTGGCTGTGACATATACAGTTTTGACACTGACTTTGACATATACAGTTTTGACACTGGCTGTGACATATACAGTTTTGACACTGGCTGTGACTATACAGTTTTGACACTGACTGTGACATATACAGTTTTTACACTGGCTGTGACATATACAGTTTTGACACTGACTGTGACATATACAGCTTTGAAACTGGCTGTGACTATACAGTTTTGACACTGGCTGTGACTATACAGTTTTGACACTAACTTTGACATATACAGTTTTGACACTGGCTGTGACTATACAGTTTTGACACTGACTGTGACATATACAGTTTTGACACTGGCTCTGACTATACAGTTTTGACACTGACTGTGACATATACAGTTTTTACACTGGCTGTGACATATACAGTTTTGACAGTGACTGTGACATATACAGTTTTGACACTGACTGTGACATATACAGTTTTGAAACTGGCTGTGACTATACAGTTTTGACACTGGCTGTGACTATACAGTTTTGACACTGACTGTGACTATACAGTTTTGACACTGGCTTTGATATATACAGTTTTGACACTGACTGTGAAATATACAGTTTTGACACTGGCTGTGACTATACAGTTTTGACACTGGCTGTGACTATACAGTTTTGACACTGACTGTGACATATACAGTTTTTACACTGGCTGTGACATATACAATTTTTACACTGGCTGTGACATATACAGTTTTGACACTGACTGTGACTATACAGTATTGACATTGACTGTGACATATACAGTTTTGACACGGGCTGTGACATATACACTTTTGACACTGGCTGTGACTATACAGTTTTGACACTGACTGTGACATATACAGTTTTGACACTGGCTGTGACATATACAGTTTTGACACTGGCTGTGACATATGCAGTTTTGACACTGGCTGTGACTATACAGTTTTGACACGGGCTGTGACTATACAGTTTTGACACTGACTGTGACATATACAGTTTTTACACTGGCTGTGACATATACAGTTTTGACACTGGCTGTGACTATACAGTTTTGAAACTGACTGTGACTATACAGTATTGACACTGACTGTGACATATACAGTTTTGACACGGGCTGTGACATATACACTTTTGACACTGGCTGTGACTATACACTTTTGACACTGACTGTGACATATACAGTTTTGACACTGGCTGTGACATATGCAGTTTTGACACTGGCTGTGACTATACAGTTTTGACACTGGCTGTGACTATACAGTTTTGACACTGGCTGTGACATATACAGTTTTGACACTGGCTGTGACATATACAGTTTTGACACAGGCTGTGACTATACAGTTTTGACAGTGACTGTGACATATACAGTTTTTACACTGGCTGTGACATATACAGTTTTGACACTGACTGTGACATATACAGTTTTGAAACTGGCTGTGACTATACAGTTTTGACACTGACTTTGACATATACAGTTTTGACACTGGCTGTGACTATACAGTTTTTACACTGACTGTGACATATACAGTTTTGACACTGGCTGTGACTATACAGTTTTGACACTGACTGTGACATATACAGTTTTGAAACTGGCTGTGACTATACAGTTTTGACACTGGCTGTGACTATACAGTTTTGACACTGACTGTGACTATACAGTTTTGACACTGGCTTTGATATATACGGTTTTGACACTGACTGTGAAATATACAGTTTTGACACTGACTGTGAAATACACAGTTTTGACACTGACTGTGACTATACAGTTTAGACACTGGCTGTGACTATACAGTTTAGACACTGACTGTGACTATACAATTTTGACACTGACTGTGACTATACAGTTTTGACACTGGCTGTGACATATACAGTTTTGACACTGACTTTGACATATACAGTTTTGACACTGACTGTGACATATACAGTTTTGACACTGACTGTGACTATACAGTTTTGACACTGGCTTTGATATATACAATTTTGACACTGACTGTGATATATACAGTTTTGACACTGACTGTGACATATACAGTTTTGACACTGGCTGTGAAATATACAGTTTTGACACTGGCTGTGACATATACAGTTTTGACACTGACTTTGACATATACAGTTTTGACACTGGCTGTGACATATACAGTTTTGACACTGGCTGTGACTATACAGTTTTGACACTGACTGTGACATATACAGTTTTTACACTGGCTGTGACATATACAGTTTTGACACTGACTGTGACATATACAGTTTTGAAACTGGCTGTGACTATACAGTTTTGAAACTGGCTGTGACTATACAGTTTTGACACTGACTTTGACATATACAGTTTTGACACTGGCTGTGACTATACAGTTTTTACACTGACTGTGACATATACAGTTTTGACACTGGCTGTGACTATACAGTTTTGACACTGACTGTGACATATACAGTTTTGACACTGGCTGTGACATATACAGTTTTGACACTGACTGTGACATATACAGTTTTGAAACTGGCTGTGACTATACAGTTTTGACACTGGCTGTGACTATACAGTTTTGACACTGACTGTGACTATACAGTTTTGACACTGGCTTTGATATATACGGTTTTGACACTGACTGTGAAATATACAGTTTTGACACTGACTGTGAAATATACAGTTTTGACACTGACTGTGACTATACAGTTTAGACACTGGCTGTGACTATACAGTTTAGACACTGACTGTGACTATACAATTTTGACACTGACTGTGACTATACAGTTTTGACACTGGCTGTGACATATACAGTTTTGACACTGACTTTGACATATAAAGTTTTGACACTGACTGTGACATATACAGTTTTGACACTGACTGTGACTATACAGTTTTGACACTGGCTTTGATATATACAGTTTTGACACTGACTGTGATATATACAGTTTTGACACTGACTGTGACATATACAGTTTTGACACTGGCTGTGAAATATACAGTTTTGACACTGGCTGTGACATATACAGTTTTGACACTGACTTTGACATATACAGTTTTGACACTGGCTGTGACATATACAGTTTTGACACTGGCTGTGACTATACAGTTTTGACACTGACTGTGACTATACAGTTTTGACACTGACTGTGACATATACAGTTTTTACACTGGCTGTGACATATACAGTTTTGACACTGACTGTGACATATACAGTTTTGAAACTGGCTGTGACTATACAGTTTTGACACTGGTAGTGACTATACAGTTTTGACACTAACTTTGACATATACAGTTTTGACACTGGCTGTGACTATACAGTTTTGACACTGACTGTGACATATACAGTTTTGACACTGGCTGTGACAATACAGTTTTGACACTGACTGTGACATATACAGTTTTTACACTGGCTGTGACATATACAGTTTTGACAGTGACTGTGACATATACAGTTTTGACACTGACTGTGACATATACAGTTTTGAAACTGGCTGTGACTATACAGTTTTGACACTGGCTGTGACTATACAGTTTTGACACTGACTGTGACTATACAGTTTTGACACTGGCTTTGATATATACAGTTTTGACACTGACTGTGAAATATACAGTTTTGACACTGGCTGTGACTATACAGTTTTGACACTGGCTGTGACATATACAGTTTTGACACGGGCTGTGACATATACACTTTTGACACTGGCTGTGACTATACAGTTTTGACACTGACTGTGACATATACAGTTTTGACACTGGCTGTGACATATGCAGTTTTGACACTGGCTGTGACTATACAGTTTTGACACTGACTGTGACATATACAGTTTTGACACTGGCTGTGACTATACAGTTTTGACACTGACTGTGACATATACAGTTTTGACACTGGCTGTGACATATACAGTTTTGACACTGACTGTGACATATACAGTTTTGAAATTGGCTGTGACTATACAGTTTTGACACTGGCTGTGACTATACAGTTTTGACACTGACTGTGACTATGCAGTTTTGACACTGGCTTTGATATATACGGTTTTGACACTGACTGTGAAATATACAGTTTTGACACTGACTGTGAAATATACAGTTTTGACACTGACTGTGACTATACAGTTTAGACACTCGCTGTGACTATACAGTTTAGACACTGACTGTGAATATACAGTTTTGACACTGACTGTGACTATACAGTTTTGACACTGGCTGTGACATATACAGTTTTGACACTGACTTTGACATATACAGTTTTGACACTGACTGTGACATATACAGTTTTGACACTGACTGTGACTATACAGTTTTGACACTGGCTTTGATATATACAGTTTTGACACTGACTGTGATATATACAGTTTTGACACTGACTGTGACATATACAGTTTTGACACTGGCTGTGAAATATACAGTTTTGACACTGGCTGTGACATATACAGTTTTGACACTGACTTTGACATATACAGTTTTGACACTGGCTGTGACATATACAGTTTTGACACTGGCTGTGACTATACAGTTTTGACACTGACTGTGACATATACAGTTTTTACACTGGCTGTGACATATACAGTTTTGACACTGACTGTGACATATACAGCTTTGAAACTGGCTGTGACTATACAGTTTTGACACTGGCTGTGACTATACAGTTTTGACACTAACTTTGACATATACAGTTTTGACACTGGCTGTGACTATACAGTTTTGACACTGACTGTGACATATACAGTTTTGACACTGGCTGTGACTATACAGTTTTGACACTGACTGTGACATATACAGTTTTTACACTGGCTGTGACATATACAGTTTTGACAGTGACTGTGACATATACAGTTTTGACACTGACTGTGACATATACAGTTTTGAAACTGGCTGTGACTATACAGTTTTGACACTGGCTGTGACTATACAGTTTTGACACTGACTGTGACTATACAGTTTTGACACTGGCTTTGATATATACAGTTTTGACACTGACTGTGAAATATACAGTTTTGACACTGGCTGTGACTATACAGTTTTGACACTGGCTGTGACATATACAGTTTTGACACTGACTTTGACATATACAGTTTTGACACTGACTGTGACATATACAGTTTTGACACTGAGTGTGACTATACAGTTTTGACACTGGCTTTGATATATACAGTTTTGACACTGACTGTGAAATATACAGTTTTGACACTGACTGTGACATATACAGTTTTGACACTGGCTGTGAAATATACAGTTTTGACACTGGCTGTGACATATACAGTTTTGACACTGGCTGTGACTATACAGTTTTGACACTGACTGTGACATATACAGTTTTGACACTGGCTGTGACATATACAGTTTTGACACTGGCTGTGACTATACAGTTTTGACACTGACTGTGACATATACAGTTTTTACACTGGCTGTGACATATACAGTTTTGACACTGACTGTGACTATACAGTTTAGACACTGGCTGTGACTATACAGTTTAGACACTGACTGTGACTATACAGTTTTGACACTGACTGTGACTATACAGTTTTGACACTGGCTGTGACATATACAGTTTTGACACTGACTTTGACATATACAGTTTTGACACTGACTGTGACATATACAGTTTTGACACTGACTGTGACTATACAGTTTTGACACTGGCTTTGATATATACAGTTTTGACACTGACTGTGATATATACAGTTTTGACACTGACTGTGACATATACAGTTTTGACACTGGCTGTGAAATATACAGTTTTGACACTGGCTGTGACATATACAGTTTTGACACTGACTTTGACATATACAGTTTTGACACTGGCTGTGACATATACAGTTTTGACACTGGCTGTGACTATACAGTTTTGACACTGACTGTGACATATACAGTTTTTACACTGGCTGTGACATATACAGTTTTGACACTGACTGTGACATATACAGCTTTGAAACTGGCTGTGACTATACAGTTTTGACACTGGCTGTGACTATACAGTTTTGACACTAACTTTGACATATACAGTTTTGACACTGGCTGTGACTATACAGTTTTGACACTGACTGTGACATATACAGTTTTGACACTGGCTCTGACTATACAGTTTTGACACTGACTGTGACATATACAGTTTTTACACTGGCTGTGACATATACAGTTTTGACAGTGACTGTGACATATACAGTTTTGACACTGACTGTGACATATACAGTTTTGAAACTGGCTGTGACTATACAGTTTTGACACTGGCTGTGACTATACAGTTTTGACACTGACTGTGACTATACAGTTTTGACACTGGCTTTGATATATACAGTTTTGACACTGACTGTGAAATATACAGTTTTGACACTGGCTGTGACTATACAGTTTTGACACTGGCTGTGACATATACAGTTTTGACACTGACTTTGACATATACAGTTTTGACACTGACTGTGACATATACAGTTTTGACACTGAGTGTGACTATACAGTTTTGACACTGGCTTTGATATATACAGTTTTGACACTGACTGTGAAATATACAGTTTTGACACTGACTGTGACATATACAGTTTTGACACTGGCTGTGAAATATACAGTTTTGACACTGGCTGTGACATATACAGTTTTGACACTGGCTGTGACTATACAGTTTTGACACTGACTGTGACATATACAGTTTTGACACTGGCTGTGACATATACAGTTTTGACACTGGCTGTGACTATACAGTTTTGACACTGACTGTGACATATACAGTTTTGACACTGGCTGTGACATATACAGTTTTGAAACTGACTGTGACTATACAGTATTGACACTGACTGTGACATATACAGTTTTGACACGGGCTGTGACATATACACTTTTGACACTGGCTGTGACTATACAGTTTTGACACTGACTGTGACATATACAGTTTTGACACTGGCTGTGACATATACAGTTTTGACACTGGCTGTGACATATGCAGTTTTGACACTGGCTGTGACTATACAGTTTTGACACTGGCTGTGACATATACAGTTTTGACACTGGCTGTGGCTATACAGTTTTGAAACTGGCTGTGACATATACAGTTTTGACACTGACTGTGACATATACAGTTTTGACACTGGCTGTGACTATACAGTTTTGACACTGGCTGTGACATATACATTTTTGACACTGGCTGTGACATGCACAGTTTTGACACTGGCTGTGACATATACAGTTTTGACACTGGCTGTGACTATACAGTTTTGACACTGGCTGTGACATATACAGTTTTGACACTGACTGTGACATATATAGTTTTTACACTGGCTGTGACTATACAGTTTTGACACTGGCTGTGACACATACAGTTTTGACACTGGCTGTGACATATACAGTTTTGACACTGGCTGTGACACATACAGTTTTGACACTGGCTGTGACATATACAGTTTTGACACTGACTTTGACATATACAGTTTTGACACTGACTGTGACATATACAGTTTTGACACTGGCTGTGACTATACAGTTTTGACACTGACTGTGACATATACAGTTTTGACACTGGCTGTGACTATACAGTTTTGACACTGGCTGTGACATATACAGTTTTGACACTGACTGTGACATATACAGTTTTGACACTGGCTGTGACTATACAGTTTTGACACTGGCTGTGACTATACAGTTTTGACACTGGCTGTGACATATACAGTTTTGACACTGGCTGTGACATATACAGTTTTGACACTGGCTGTGACTATACAGTTTTGACACTGGCTGTGACATATACAGTTTTGACACTGGCTGTGACATATGCAGTTTTGACACTGGCTGTGACTATACAGTTTTGACACTGGCTGTGACTATACAGTTTTGACACTGGCTGTGACATATACAGTTTTGACACTGGCTGTGACTACACAGTTTTGACACTGACTGTGACATATACAGCTTTGAAACTGGCTGTGACTATACAGTTTTGACACTGGCTGTGACTATACAGTTTTGACACTAACTTTGACATATACAGTTTTGACACTGGCTGTGACTATACAGTTTTGACACTGACTGTGACATATACAGTTTTGACACTGGCTCTGACTATACAGTTTTGACACTGACTGTGACATATACAGTTTTTACACTGGCTGTGACATATACAGTTTTGACAGTGACTGTGACATATACAGTTTTGACACTGACTGTGACATATACAGTTTTGAAACTGGCTGTGACTATACAGTTTTGACACTGGCTGTGACTATACAGTTTTGACACTGACTGTGACTATACAGTTTTGACACTGGCTTTGATATATACAGTTTTGACACTGACTGTGAAATATACAGTTTTGACACTGGCTGTGACTATACAGTTTTGACACTGGCTGTGACATATACAGTTTTGACACTGACTTTGACATATACAGTTTTGACACTGACTGTGACATATACAGTTTTGACACTGAGTGTGACTATACAGTTTTGACACTGGCTGTGACATATACATTTTTGACACTGGCTGTGACATGCACAGTTTTGACACTGGCTGTGACATATACAGTTTTGACACTGGCTGTGACTATACAGTTTTGACACTGGCTGTGACATATACAGTTTTGACACTGACTGTGACACATACAGTTTTGACACTGGCTGTGACTATACAGTTTTGACACTGGCTGTGACTATACAGTTTTGACACTGACTTTGACATATACAGTTTTGACACTGACTGTGACATATACAGTTTTGACACTGGCTGTGACTATACAGTTTTGACACTGACTGTGACATATACAGTTTTGACACTGGCTGTGACTATACAGTTTTGACACTGGCTGTGACATATACAGTTTTGACACTGACTGTGACATATACAGTTTAGACACTGGCTGTGACTATACAGTTTTGACACTGGCTGTGACTATACAGTTTTGACACTGGCTGTGACATATACAGTTTTGACACTGGCTGTGACATATACAGTTTTGACACTGGCTGTGACTATACAGTTTTGACACTGGCTGTGACATATACAGTTTTGACACTGGCTGTGACATATGCAGTTTTGACACTGGCTGTGACTATACAGTTTTGACACTGGCTGTGACTATACAGTTTTGACACTGGCTGTGACTACACAGTTTTGACACTGACTGTGACATATACAGTTTTGACACTGACTGTGAAATATACAGTTTTGACACTGGCTGTGACTATACAGTTTAGACACTGGCTGTGACTATACAGTTTAGACACTGACTGTGACTATACAGTTTTGACACTGACTGTGACTATACAGTTTTGACACTGGCTTTGATATATACAGTTTTGACACTGACTGTGATATATACAGTTTTGACACTGACTGTGACATATACAGTTTTGACACTGGCTGTGAAATATACAGTTTTGACACTGGCTGTGACATATACAGTTTTGACACTGACTTTGACATATACAGTTTTGACACTGGCTGTGACATATACAGTTTTGACACTGGCTGTGACTATACAGTTTTGACACTGACTGTGACATATACAGTTTTTACACTGGCTGTGACATATACAGTTTTGACACTGACTGTGACATATACAGCTTTGAAACTGGCTGTGACTATACAGTTTTGACACTGGCTGTGACTATACAGTTTTGACACTAACTTTGACATATACAGTTTTGACACTGGCTGTGACTATACAGTTTTGACACTGACTGTGACATATACAGTTTTGACACTGGCTCTGACTATACAGTTTTGACACTGACTGTGACATATACAGTTTTTACACTGGCTGTGACATATACAGTTTTGACAGTGACTGTGACATATACAGTTTTGACACTGACTGTGACATATACAGTTTTGAAACTGGCTGTGACTATACAGTTTTGACACTGGCTGTGACTATACAGTTTTGACACTGACTGTGACTATACAGTTTTGACACTGGCTTTGATATATACAGTTTTGACACTGACTGTGAAATATACAGTTTTGACACTGGCTGTGACTATACAGTTTTGACACTGGCTGTGACATATACAGTTTTGACACTGACTTTGACATATACAGTTTTGACACTGACTGTGACATATACAGTTTTGACACTGAGTGTGACTATACAGTTTTGACACTGGCTTTGATATATACAGTTTTGACACTGACTGTGAAATATACAGTTTTGACACTGACTGTGACATATACAGTTTTGACACTGGCTGTGAAATATACAGTTTTGACACTGGCTGTGACATATACAGTTTTGACACTGGCTGTGACTATACAGTTTTGACACTGACTGTGACATATACAGTTTTGACACTGGCTGTGACATATACAGTTTTGACACTGGCTGTGACTATACAGTTTTGACACTGACTGTGACATATACAGTTTTGACACTGGCTGTGACATATACAGTTTTGAAACTGACTGTGACTATACAGTATTGACACTGACTGTGACATATACAGTTTTGACACGGGCTGTGACATATACACTTTTGACACTGGCTGTGACTATACAGTTTTGACACTGACTGTGACATATACAGTTTTGACACTGGCTGTGACATATACAGTTTTGACACTGGCTGTGACATATGCAGTTTTGACACTGGCTGTGACTATACAGTTTTGACACTGGCTGTGACATATACAGTTTTGACACTGGCTGTGGCTATACAGTTTTGAAACTGGCTGTGACATATACAGTTTTGACACTGACTGTGACATATACAGTTTTGACACTGGCTGTGACTATACAGTTTTGACACTGGCTGTGACATATACATTTTTGACACTGGCTGTGACATGCACAGTTTTGACACTGGCTGTGACATATACAGTTTTGACACTGGCTGTGACTATACAGTTTTGACACTGGCTGTGACATATACAGTTTTGACACTGACTGTGACATATATAGTTTTTACACTGGCTGTGACTATACAGTTTTGACACTGGCTGTGACACATACAGTTTTGACACTGGCTGTGACATATACAGTTTTGACACTGGCTGTGACTATACAGTATTGACACTGACTTTGACATATACAGTTTTGACACGGGCTGTGACATATACACTTTTGACACTGTCTGTGACTATACAGTTTTGACACTGACTTTGACATATACAGTTTTGACACTGACTGTGACATATACAGTTTTGACACTGGCTGTGACTATACAGTTTTGACACTGACTGTGACATATACAGTTTTGACACTGGCTGTGACTATACAGTTTTGACACTGGCTGTGACATATACAGTTTTGACACTGACTGTGACATATACAGTTTTGACACTGGCTGTGACTATACAGTTTTGACACTGGCTGTGACTATACAGTTTTGACACTGGCTGTGACATATACAGTTTTGACACTGGCTGTGACTATACAGTTTTGACACTGGCTGTGACATATACAGTTTTGACATTGGCTGTGACATATGCAGTTTTGACACTGGCTGTGACTATACAGTTTTGACACTGGCTGTGACTATACAGTTTTGACACTGGCTTTGACATATACAGTTTTGACACTGGCTGTGACTACACAGTTTTGACACTGACTGTGACATATACAGTTTTGACACTGACTGTGAAATATACAGTTTTGACACTGGCTGTGACTATACAGTTTAGACACTGGCTGTGACTATACAGTTTAGACACTGACTGTGACTATACAGTTTTGACACTGACTGTGACTATACAGTTTTGACACTGGCTGTGACATATACAGTTTTGACACTGACTTTGACATATACAGTTTTGACACTGACTGTGACATATACAGTTTTGACACTGACTGTGACTATACAGTTTTGACACTGGCTTTGATATATACAGTTTTGACACTGACTGTGATATCTACAGTTTTGACACTGAGTGTGACTATACAGTTTTGACACTGGCTTTGATATATACAGTTTTGACACTGACTGTGAAATATACAGTTTTGACACTGACTGTGACATATACAGTTTTGACACTGGCTGTGAAATATACAGTTTTGACACTGGCTGTGACATATACAGTTTTGACACTGGCTGTGACTATACAGTTTTGACACTGACTGTGACATATACAGTTTTGACACTGGCTGTGACATATACAGTTTTGACACTGGCTGTGACAATACAGTTTTGACACTGACTGTGACATATACAGTTTTTACACTGGCTGTGACATATACAGTTTTGACACTGGCTGTGACATATACAGTTTTGAAACTGACTGTGACTATACAGTATTGACACTGACTGTGACATATACAGTTTTGACACGGGCTGTGACATATACACTTTTGACACTGGCTGTGACTATACAGTTTTGACACTGACTGTGACATATACAGTTTTGACACTGGCTGTGACATATACAGTTTTGACACTGGCAGTGACATATGCAGTTTTGACACTGGCTGTGACTATACAGTTTTGACACTGGCTGTGACATATACAGTTTTGACACTGGCTGTGGCTATACAGTTTTGAAACTGGCTGTGACATATACAGTTTTGACACTGACTGTGACATATACAGTTTTGACACTGGCTGTGACTATACAGTTTTGACACTGGCTGGGACATATACATTTTTGACACTGGCTGTGACATGCACAGTTTTGACACTGGCTGTGACATATACAGTTTTGACACTGGCTGTGACTATACAGTTTTGACACTGGCTGTGACATATACAGTTTTGACACTGACTGTGACATATATAGTTTTTACACTGGCTGTGACTATACAGTTTTGACACTGGCTGTGACATATACAGTTTTGACACTGGCTGTGACTATACAGTATTGACACTGACTTTGACATATACAGTTTTGACACGGGCTGTGACATATACACTTTTGACACTGTCTGTGACTATACAGTTTTGACACTGGCTGTGACTATACAGTTTTGACACTGACTGTGACATATACAGTTTTGACACTGGCTGTGACTATACAGTTTTGACACTGGCTGTGACATATACAGTTTTGACACTGACTGTGACATATACAGTTTTGACACTGGCTGTGACTATACAGTTTTGACACTGGCTGTGACTATACAGTTTTGACACTGGCTGTGACATATACAGTTTTGACACTGGCTGTGACATATACAGTTTTGACACTGGCTGTGACTATACAGTTTTGACACTGGCTGTGACATATACAGTTTTGACACTGGCTGTGACATATGCAGTTTTGACACTGGCTGTGACTATACAGTTTTGACACTGGCTGTGACTATACAGTTTTGACACTGGCTGTGACATATACAGTTTTGACACTGGCTGTGACTATACAGTTTTGACACTGACTGTGACATATACAGTTTTGACACTGACTGTGAAATATACAGTTTTGACACTGGCTGTGACTATACAGTTTAGACACTGGCTGTGACTATACAGTTTAGACACTGACTGTGACTATACAGTTTTGACACTGACTGTGACTATACAGTTTTGACACTGGCTGTGACATATACAGTTTTGACACTGACTTTGACATATACAGTTTTGACACGGGCTGTGACATATACACTTTTGACACTGTCTGTGACTATACAGTTTTGACACTGACTTTGACATATACAGTTTTGACACTGACTGTGACATATACAGTTTTGACACTGGCTGTGACTATACAGTTTTGACACTGACTGTGACATATACAGTTTTGACACTGGCTGTGACTATACAGTTTTGACACTGGCTGTGACATATACAGTTTTGACACTGACTGTGACATATACAGTTTTGACACTGGCTGTGACTATACAGTTTTGACACTGGCTGTGACTATACAGTTTTGACACTGGCTGTGACATATACAGTTTTGACACTGGCTGTGACATATACAGTTTTGACACTGGCTGTGACTATACAGTTTTGACACTGGCTGTGACATATACAGTTTTGACACTGGCTGTGACATATGCAGTTTTGACACTGGCTGTGACTATACAGTTTTGACACTGGCTGTGACTATACAGTTTTGACACTGGCTGTGACATATACAGTTTTGACACTGGCTGTGACTACACAGTTTTGACACTGACTGTGACTATACAGTTTTGACACTGACTGTGACTATACAGTTTTGACACTGGCTGTGACATATACAGTTTTGACACTGACTTTGACATATACAGTTTTGACACTGACTGTGACATATACAGTTTTGACACTGACTGTGACTATACAGTTTTGACACTGGCTTTGATATATACAGTTTTGACACTGACTGTGATATCTACAGTTTTGACACTGAGTGTGACTATACAGTTTTGACACTGGCTTTGATATATACAGTTTTGACACTGACTGTGAAATATACAGTTTTGACACTGACTGTGACATATACAGTTTTGACACTGGCTGTGAAATATACAGTTTTGACACTGGCTGTGACATATACAGTTTTGACACTGGCTGTGACTATACAGTTTTGACACTGACTGTGACATATACAGTTTTGACACTGGCTGTGACATATACAGTTTTGACACTGGCTGTGACTATACAGTTTTGACACTGACTGAGACATATACAGTTTTTACACTGGCTGTGACATATACAGTTTTGACACTGGCTGTGACATATACAGTTTTGAAACTGACTGTGACTATACAGTATTGACACTGACTGTGACATATACAGTTTTGACACGGGCTGTGACATATACACTTTTGACACTGGCTGTGACTATACAGTTTTGACACTGACTGTGACATATACAGTTTTGACACTGGCTGTGACATATACAGTTTTGACACTGGCAGTGACATATGCAGTTTTGACACTGGCTGTGACTATACAGTTTTGACACTGGCTGTGACATATACAGTTTTGACACTGGCTGTGGCTATACAGTTTTGAAACTGGCTGTGACATATACAGTTTTGACACTGACTGTGACATATACAGTTTTGACACTGGCTGTGACTATACAGTTTTGACACTGGCTGGGACATATACATTTTTGACACTGGCTGTGACATGCACAGTTTTGTCACTGGCTGTGACATATACAGTTTTGACACTGGCTGTGACTATACAGTTTTGACACTGGCTGTGACATATACAGTTTTGACACTGACTGTGACATATATAGTTTTTACACTGGCTGTGACTATACAGTTTTGACACTGGCTGTGACATATACAGTTTTGACACTGGCTGTGACATATACAGTTTTGACACTGGCTGTGACTATACAGTATTGACACTGACTTTGACATATACAGTTTTGACACGAGCTGTGACATATACACTTTTGACACTGTCTGTGACTATACAGTTTTGACACTGACTGTGACATATACAGTTTTGACACTGACTGTGACATATACAGTTTTGACACTGGCTGTGACTATACAGTTTTGACACTGACTGTGACATATACAGTTTTGACACTGGCTGTGACTATACAGTTTTGACACTGGCTGTGACATATACAGTTTTGACACTGACTGTGACATATACAGTTTTGACACTGGCTGTGACTATACAGTTTTGACACTGGCTGTGACTATACAGTTTTGACACTGGCTGTGACATATACAGTTTTGACACTGGCTGTGACTATACAGTTTTGACACTGGCTGTGACATATACAGTTTTGACACTGGCTGTGACATATGCAGTTTTGACACTGGCTGTGACTATACAGTTTTGACACTGGCTGTGACTATACAGTTTTGACACTGGCTGTGACATATACAGTTTTGACACTGGCTGTGACTATACAGTTTTGACACTGACTGTGACATATACAGTTTTGACACTGACTGTGAAATATACAGTTTTGACACTGGCTGTGACTATACAGTTTAGACACTGGCTGTGACTATACAGTTTAGACACTGACTGTGACTATACAGTTTTGACACTGACTGTGACTATACAGTTTTGACACTGGCTGTGACATATACAGTTTTGACACTGACTTTGACATATACAGTTTTGACACTGACTGTGACATATACAGTTTTGACACTGACTGTGACTATACAGTTTTGAGACTGGCTTTGATATATACAGTTTTGACACTGACTGTGATATCTACAGTTTTGACACTGACTGTGACATATACAGTTTTGACACTGGCTGTGACATATACAGTTTTGACACTGGCTGTGACTATACAGTTTTGAAACTGACTGTGACATATACAATTTTTACACTGGCTGTGACATATACAGTTTTGACACTGACTGTGACATATACAGTTTTGAAACTGGCTGTGACTATACAGTTTTGACACTGGCTGTGACTATACAGTTTTGACACTGACTTTGACATATATAGTTTTGACACTGGCTGTGTCTATACAGTTTTGACACTGACTGTGACATATACAGTTTTGACACTGGCTGTGACTATACAGTTTTGACACTGACTGTGACAGATACAGTTTTTACACTGGCTGTGACATATACAGTTTTGACACTGACTGTGACATATACAGTTTTGACACTGACTGTGACATATACAGTTTTGAAACTGGCTGTGACTATACAGTTTTGACACTGGCTGTGACTATACAGTTTTGACACTGACTGTGACTATACAGTTTTGACACTGGCTTTGATATATACAGTTTTGACACTGACTGTGAAATATACAGTTTTGACAATGGGTGTGACTATACAGTTTTGACACTGGCTGTGACTATACAGTTTTGACACTGACTGTGACATATACAGTTTTTACACTGGCTGTGACATATACAATTTTTACACTGGCTGTGACATATACAGTTTTGACACTGGCTGTGACATATACAGTTTTGACACTGACTGTGACATATACAGTTTTGACACTGGCTGTGACATATACAGTTTTGACACTGGCTGTGACATATGCAGTTTTGACACTGGCTGTGACTATACAGTTTTGACACTGGCTGTGACATATACAGTTTTGACACTGACTGTGACATATACAGTTTTTACACTGGCTGTGACATATACAATTTTTACACTGGCTGTGACATATACACTTTTGACACTGGCTGTGACTATACAGTTTTGAAACTGACTGTGACTATACAGTATTGACACTGACTGTGACATATACAGTTTTGACACGGGCTGTGACATATACACTTTTGACACTGGCTGTGACTATTCAGTTTTGACACTGACTGTGACATATACAGTTTTGACACTGGCTGTGACATATACAGTTTTGACACTGGCTGTGACATATGCAGTTTTGACACTGGCTGTGACTATACAGTTTTGACACTGGCTGTGACTATACAGTTTTGACACTGACTGTGACATATACAGTTTTTACACTGGCTGTGACATATACAGTTTTGACACTGGCTGTGACTATACAGTTTTGAAACTGACTGTGACTATACAGTATTGACACTGACTGTGACATATACAGTTTTGACACGGGCTGTGACATATACACTTTTGACACTGGCTGTGACTATACAGTTTTGACACTGACTGTGACATATACAGTTTTGACTCTGGCTGTGACATATACAGTTTTGACACTGGCTGTGACATATGCAGTTTTGACACTGGCTGTGACTATACAGTTTTGACACTGGCTGTGACTATACAGTTTTGACACTGGCTGTGACATATACAGTTTTGACACTGGCTGTGACATATACAGTTTTGACACTGTCTGTGACTATACAGTTTTGACAGTGACTGTGACATATACAGTTTTTACACTGGCTGTGACATATACAGTTTTGAAACTGGCTGTGACTATACAGTTTTGACACTGACTTTGACATATACAGTTTTGACACTGGCTGTGACTATACAGTTTTGACACTGACTGTGACATATACAGTTTTGACACTGGCTGTGACTATACAGTTTTGACACTGACTGTGACATATACAGTTTTGACAGTGGCTGTGACATATACAGTTTTGACACTGACTGTGACATATACAGTTTTGAAACTGGCTGTGACTATACATTTTTGACACTGGCTGTGACTATACAGTTTTGACACTGACTGTGACTATACAGTTTTGACACTGGCTTTGATATATACGGTTTTGACACTGACTGTGAAATATACAGTTTTGACACTGGCTGTGACTATACAGTTTTGACACTGGCTGTGACATATACAGTTTTGAAACTGACTTTGACATATACAGTTTTGACACTGACTGTGACATATACAGTTTTGACACTGACTGTGACTATACAGTTTTGACACTGGCTTTGATATATACAGTTTTGACACTGACTGTGAAATATACAGTTTTGACACTGACTGTGACATATACAGTTTTGACACTGGCTGTGAAATATACAGTTTTGACACGGGCTGTGACATATACACTTTTGACACTGGCTGTGACTATACAGTTTTGACACTGACTGTGACATATACAGTTTTGACACTGGCTGTGACATATACAGTTTTGACACGGGCTGTGACATATACACTTTTGACACTGGCTGTGACTATACAGTTTTGACACTGACTGTGACATATACAGTTTTGACACTGGCTGTGACATATACAGTTTTGACACTGGCTGTGACATATGCAGTTTTGACACTGGCTGTGACTATACAGTTTTGACACTGGCTGTGACTATACAGTTTTGACACTGACTGTGACATATACAGTTTTTACACTGGCTGTGACATATACAGTTTTGACACTGGCTGTGACTATACAGTTTTGAAACTGACTGTGACTATACAGTATTGACACTGACTGTGACATATACAGTTTTGACACGGGCTGTGACATATACACTTTTGACACTGGCTGTGACTATACAGTTTTGACACTGACTGTGACATATACAGTTTTGACTCTGGCTGTGACATATACAGTTTTGACACTGGCTGTGACATATGCAGTTTTGACACTGGCTGTGACTATACAGTTTTGACACTGGCTGTGACTATACAGTTTTGACACTGGCTGTGACATATACAGTTTTGACACTGGCTGTGACATATACAGTTTTGACACTGTCTGTGACTATACAGTTTTGACAGTGACTGTGACATATACAGTTTTTACACTGGCTGTGACATATACAGTTTTGAAACTGGCTGTGACTATACAGTTTTGACACTGACTTTGACATATACAGTTTTGACACTGGCTGTGACTATACAGTTTTGACACTGACTGTGACATATACAGTTTTGACACTGGCTGTGACTATACAGTTTTGACACTGGCTGTGACTATACAGTTTTGACACTGGCTGTGACATATACAGTTTTGACACTGGCTGTGACATATACAGTTTTGACACTGGCTGTGACTATACAGTTTTGACACTGGCTGTGACTACACAGTTTTGACACTGACTGTGACTATACAGTTTTGACACTGACTGTGACTATACAGTTTTGACACTGGCTGTGACATATACAGTTTTGACACTGACTTTGACATATACAGTTTTGACACTGACTGTGACATATACAGTTTTGACACTGACTGTGACTATACAGTTTTGACACTGGCTTTGATATATACAGTTTTGACACTGACTGTGATATCTACAGTTTTGACACTGAGTGTGACTATACAGTTTTGACACTGGCTTTGATATATACAGTTTTGACACTGACTGTGAAATATACAGTTTTGACACTGACTGTGACATATACAGTTTTGACACTGGCTGTGAAATATACAGTTTTGACACTGGCTGTGACATATACAGTTTTGACACTGGCTGTGACTATACAGTTTTGACACTGACTGTGACATATACAGTTTTGACACTGGCTGTGACATATACAGTTTTGACACTGGCTGTGACTATACAGTTTTGACACTGACTGAGACATATACAGTTTTTACACTGGCTGTGACATATACAGTTTTGACACTGGCTGTGACATATACAGTTTTGAAACTGACTGTGACTATACAGTATTGACACTGACTGTGACATATACAGTTTTGACACGGGCTGTGACATATACACTTTTGACACTGGCTGTGACTATACAGTTTTGACACTGACTGTGACATATACAGTTTTGACACTGGCTGTGACATATACAGTTTTGACACTGGCAGTGACATATGCAGTTTTGACACTGGCTGTGACTATACAGTTTTGACACTGGCTGTGACATATACAGTTTTGACACTGGCTGTGGCTATACAGTTTTGAAACTGGCTGTGACATATACAGTTTTGACACTGACTGTGACATATACAGTTTTGACACTGGCTGTGACTATACAGTTTTGACACTGGCTGGGACATATACATTTTTGACACTGGCTGTGACATGCACAGTTTTGTCACTGGCTGTGACATATACAGTTTTGACACTGGCTGTGACTATACAGTTTTGACACTGGCTGTGACATATACAGTTTTGACACTGACTGTGACATATATAGTTTTTACACTGGCTGTGACTATACAGTTTTGACACTGGCTGTGACATATACAGTTTTGACACTGGCTGTGACATATACAGTTTTGACACTGGCTGTGACTATACAGTATTGACACTGACTTTGACATATACAGTTTTGACACGAGCTGTGACATATACACTTTTGACACTGTCTGTGACTATACAGTTTTGACACTGACTGTGACATATACAGTTTTGACACTGACTGTGACATATACAGTTTTGACACTGGCTGTGACTATACAGTTTTGACACTGACTGTGACATATACAGTTTTGACACTGGCTGTGACTATACAGTTTTGACACTGGCTGTGACATATACAGTTTTGACACTGACTGTGACATATACAGTTTTGACACTGGCTGTGACTATACAGTTTTGACACTGGCTGTGACTATACAGTTTTGACACTGGCTGTGACATATACAGTTTTGACACTGGCTGTGACTATACAGTTTTGACACTGGCTGTGACATATACAGTTTTGACACTGGCTGTGACATATGCAGTTTTGACACTGGCTGTGACTATACAGTTTTGACACTGGCTGTGACTATACAGTTTTGACACTGGCTGTGACATATACAGTTTTGACACTGGCTGTGACTATACAGTTTTGACACTGACTGTGACATATACAGTTTTGACACTGACTGTGAAATATACAGTTTTGACACTGGCTGTGACTATACAGTTTAGACACTGGCTGTGACTATACAGTTTAGACACTGACTGTGACTATACAGTTTTGACACTGACTGTGACTATACAGTTTTGACACTGGCTGTGACATATACAGTTTTGACACTGACTTTGACATATACAGTTTTGACACTGACTGTGACATATACAGTTTTGACACTGACTGTGACTATACAGTTTTGAGACTGGCTTTGATATATACAGTTTTGACACTGACTGTGATATCTACAGTTTTGACACTGACTGTGACATATACAGTTTTGACACTGGCTGTGACATATACAGTTTTGACACTGGCTGTGACTATACAGTTTTGAAACTGACTGTGACATATACAATTTTTACACTGGCTGTGACATATACAGTTTTGACACTGACTGTGACATATACAGTTTTGAAACTGGCTGTGACTATACAGTTTTGACACTGGCTGTGACTATACAGTTTTGACACTGACTTTGACATATATAGTTTTGACACTGGCTGTGTCTATACAGTTTTGACACTGACTGTGACATATACAGTTTTGACACTGGCTGTGACTATACAGTTTTGACACTGACTGTGACAGATACAGTTTTTACACTGGCTGTGACATATACAGTTTTGACACTGACTGTGACATATACAGTTTTGACACTGACTGTGACATATACAGTTTTGAAACTGGCTGTGACTATACAGTTTTGACACTGGCTGTGACTATACAGTTTTGACACTGACTGTGACTATACAGTTTTGACACTGGCTTTGATATATACAGTTTTGACACTGACTGTGAAATATACAGTTTTGACAATGGGTGTGACTATACAGTTTTGACACTGGCTGTGACTATACAGTTTTGACACTGACTGTGACATATACAGTTTTTACACTGGCTGTGACATATACATTTTTTACACTGGCTGTGACATATACAGTTTTGACACTGGCTGTGACATATACAGTTTTGACACTGACTGTGACATATACAGTTTTGACACTGGCTGTGACATATACAGTTTTGACACTGGCTGTGACATATGCAGTTTTGACACTGGCTGTGACTATACAGTTTTGACACTGGCTGTGACATATACAGTTTTGACACTGACTGTGACATATACAGTTTTTACACTGGCTGTGACATATACAATTTTTACACTGGCTGTGACATATACACTTTTGACACTGGCTGTGACTATACAGTTTTGAAACTGACTGTGACTATACAGTATTGACACTGACTGTGACATATACAGTTTTGACACGGGCTGTGACATATACACTTTTGACACTGGCTGTGACTATTCAGTTTTGACACTGACTGTGACATATACAGTTTTGACACTGGCTGTGACATATACAGTTTTGACACTGGCTGTGACATATGCAGTTTTGACACTGGCTGTGACTATACAGTTTTGACACTGGCTGTGACTATACAGTTTTGACACTGACTGTGACATATACAGTTTTTACACTGGCTGTGACATATACAGTTTTGACACTGGCTGTGACTATACAGTTTTGAAACTGACTGTGACTATACAGTATTGACACTGACTGTGACATATACAGTTTTGACACGGGCTGTGACATATACACTTTTGACACTGGCTGTGACTATACAGTTTTGACACTGACTGTGACATATACAGTTTTGACTCTGGCTGTGACATATACAGTTTTGACACTGGCTGTGACATATGCAGTTTTGACACTGGCTGTGACTATACAGTTTTGACACTGGCTGTGACTATACAGTTTTGACACTGGCTGTGACATATACAGTTTTGACACTGGCTGTGACATATACAGTTTTGACACTGTCTGTGACTATACAGTTTTGACAGTGACTGTGACATATACAGTTTTTACACTGGCTGTGACATATACAGTTTTGAAACTGGCTGTGACTATACAGTTTTGACACTGACTTTGACATATACAGTTTTGACACTGGCTGTGACTATACAGTTTTGACACTGACTGTGACATATACAGTTTTGACACTGGCTGTGACTATACAGTTTTGACACTGACTGTGACATATACAGTTTTGACAGTGGCTGTGACATATACAGTTTTGACACTGACTGTGACATATACAGTTTTGAAACTGGCTGTGACTATACATTTTTGACACTGGCTGTGACTATACAGTTTTGACACTGACTGTGACTATACAGTTTTGACACTGGCTTTGATATATACGGTTTTGACACTGACTGTGAAATATACAGTTTTGACACTGGCTGTGACTATACAGTTTTGACACTGGCTGTGACATATACAGTTTTGACACTGACTTTGACATATACAGTTTTGACACTGACTGTGACATATACAGTTTTGACACTGACTGTGACTATACAGTTTTGACACTGGCTTTGATATATACAGTTTTGACACTGACTGTGAAATATACAGTTTTGACACTGACTGTGACATATACAGTTTTGACACTGGCTGTGAAATATACAGTTTTGACACGGGCTGTGACATATACACTTTTGACACTGGCTGTGACTATACAGTTTTGACACTGACTGTGACATATACAGTTTTGACACTGGCTGTGACATATACAGTTTTGACACGGGCTGTGACATATACACTTTTGACACTGGCTGTGACTATACAGTTTTGACACTGACTGTGACATATACAGTTTTGACACTGGCTGTGACATATACAGTTTTGACACTGGCTGTGACATATGCAGTTTTGACACTGGCTGTGACTATACAGTTTTGACACTGGCTGTGACTATACAGTTTTGACACTGACTGTGACATATACAGTTTTTACACTGGCTGTGACATATACAGTTTTGACACTGGCTGTGACTATACAGTTTTGAAACTGACTGTGACTATACAGTATTGACACTGACTGTGACATATACAGTTTTGACACGGGCTGTGACATATACACTTTTGACACTGGCTGTGACTATACAGTTTTGACACTGACTGTGACATATACAGTTTTGACTCTGGCTGTGACATATACAGTTTTGACACTGGCTGTGACATATGCAGTTTTGACACTGGCTGTGACTATACAGTTTTGACACTGGCTGTGACTATACAGTTTTGACACTGGCTGTGACATATACAGTTTTGACACTGGCTGTGACATATACAGTTTTGACACTGTCTGTGACTATACAGTTTTGACAGTGACTGTGACATATACAGTTTTTACACTGGCTGTGACATATACAGTTTTGAAACTGGCTGTGACTATACAGTTTTGACACTGACTTTGACATATACAGTTTTGACACTGGCTGTGACTATACAGTTTTGACACTGACTGTGACATATACAGTTTTGACACTGGCTGTGACTATACAGTTTTGACACTGACTGTGACATATACAGTTTTGACAGTGGCTGTGACATATACAGTTTTGACACTGACTGTGACATATACAGTTTTGAAACTGGCTGTGACTATACATTTTTGACACTGGCTGTGACTATACAGTTTTGACACTGACTGTGACTATACAGTTTTGACACTGGCTTTGATATATACGGTTTTGACACTGACTGTGAAATATACAGTTTTGACACTGGCTGTGACTATACAGTTTTGACACTGGCTGTGACATATACAGTTTTGACACTGACTTTGACATATACAGTTTTGACACTGACTGTGACATATACAGTTTTGACACTGACTGTGACTATACAGTTTTGACACTGGCTTTGATATATACAGTTTTGACACTGACTGTGAAATATACCGTTTTGACACTGACTGTGACATATACAGTTTTGACACTGGCTGTGAAATATACAGTTTTGACACGGGCTGTGACATATACACTTTTGACACTGGCTGTGACTATACAGTTTTGACACTGACTGTGACATATACAGTTTTGACACTGGCTGTGACATATACAGTTTTGACACTGGCTGTGACAGATGCAGTTTTGACACTGGCTGTGACTATACATTTTTGACACTGGCTGTGACATATACAGTTTTGACACTGGCTGTGGCTATACAGTTTTGATACTGGCTGTGACATATACAGTTTTGACACTGACTGTGACATATACAGTTTTGACACTGGCTGTGACTATACAGTTTTGACACTGGCTGTGACATATACAGTTTTGACACTGGCTGTGACATGCACAGTTTTGACACTGGCTGTGACTATACAGTTTTGACACTGACTGTGACATATACAGTTTTGACACTGGCTGTGACTATACAGTTTTGACACTGACTGTGACATATACAGTTTTGACACTGGCTGTGACATATACAGTTTTGACACTGGCTGTGACATGCACAGTTTTGACACTGGCTGTGACATATACAGTTTTGACACTGGCTGTGACTATACAGTTTTGACACTGGCTGTGACATATACAGTTTTGACACTGACTTTGACATATACAGTTTTGACACTGGCTGTGACATATACAGTTTTGACACTGGCTGTGACTATACAGTTTTGACACTGACTGTGACATATACAGTTTTTACACTGGCTGTGACATATACAGTTTTGACACTGACTGTGACATATACAGTTTTGAAACTGGCTGTGACTATACAGTTTTGACACTGGCTGTGACTATACAGTTTTGACACTAACTTTGACATATACAGTTTTGACACTGGCTGTGACTATACAGTTTTGACACTGACTGTGACATATACAGTTTTGACACTGGCTGTGACTATACAGTTTTGACACTGGCTGTGACATATACAGTTTTGACACTGACTTTGACATATACAGTTTTGACACTGACTGTGACATATACAGTTTTGACACTGACTGTGACTATACAGTTTTGACACTGGCTTTGATATATACAGTTTTGACACTGTCTGTGAAATATACAGTTTTGACACTGACTGTGACATATACAGTTTTGACACTGGCTGTGACATATACAGTTTTGACACTGGCTGTGACTATACAGTTTTGACACTGACTGTGACATATACAGTTTTGACACTGGCTGTGACATATACAGTTTTGACACTGGCTGTGACTATACAGTTTTGACACTGACTGTGACATATACAGTTTTTACACTGGCTGTGACATATACAATTTTTACACTGGCTGTGACATATACAGTTTTGACACTGGCTGTGACTATACAGTTTTGAAACTGACTGTGACTATACAGTATTGACACTGACTGTGACATATACAGTTTTGACACGGGCTGTGACATATACACTTTTGACACTGGCTGTGACTATACAGTTTTGACACTGACTGTGACATATACAGTTTTGACACTGGCTGTGACATATACAGTTTTGACACTGGCTGTGACATATGCAGTTTTGACACTGGCTGTGACTATACAGTTTTGACACTGGCTGTGACTATACAGTTTTGACACTGACTGTGACATATACAGTTTTTACACTGGCTGTGACATATACAGTTTTGACACTGGCTGTGACAATACAGTTTTGAAACTGACTGTGACTATACAGTATTGACACTGACTGTGACATATACAGTTTTGACACGGGCTGTGACATATACACTTTTGACACTGGCTGTGACATATACAGTTTTGACACTGACTTTGACATATACAGTTTTGACACTGGCTGTGACATATACAGTTTTGACACTGGCTGTGACTATACAGTTTTGACACTGACTGTGACATATACAGTTTTTACACTGGCTGTGACATATACAGTTTTGACACTGACTGTGACATATACAGTTTTGAAACTGGCTGTGACTATACAGTTTTGACACTGGCTGTGACTATACAGTTTTGACACTAACTTTGACATATACAGTTTTGACACTGGCCGTGACTATACAGTTTTGACACTGACTGTGACATATACAGTTTTGACACTGGCTGTGACTATACAGTTTTGACACTGGCTGTGACATATACAGTTTTGACACTGACTTTGACATATACAGTTTTGACACTGACTGTGACATATACAGTTTTGACACTGACTGTGACTATACAGTTTTGACACTGGCTTTGATATATACAGTTTTGACACTGTCTGTGAAATATACAGTTTTGACACTGACTGTGACATATACAGTTTTGACACTGGCTGTGACATATACAGTTTTGACACTGGCTGTGACTATACAGTTTTGACACTGACTGTGACATATACAGTTTTGACACTGGCTGTGACATATACAGTTTTGACACTGGCTGTGACTATACAGTTTTGACACTGACTGTGACATATACAGTTTTTACACTGGCTGTGACATATACAATTTTTACACTGGCTGTGACATATACAGTTTTGACACTGGCTGTGACTATACAGTTTTGAAACTGACTGTGACTATACAGTATTGACACTGACTGTGACATATACAGTTTTGACACGGGCTGTGACATATACACTTTTGACACTGGCTGTGACTATACAGTTTTGACACTGACTGTGACATATACAGTTTTGACACTGGCTGTGACATATACAGTTTTGACACTGGCTGTGACATATGCAGTTTTGACACTGGCTGTGACTATACAGTTTTGACACTGGCTGTGACTATACAGTTTTGACACTGGCTGTGACATATACAGTTTTGACACTGGCTGTGACATATACAGTTTTTACACTGGCTGTGACATATACAGTTTTGACACTGGCTGTGACTATACAGTTTTGAAACTGACTGTGACTATACAGTATTGACACTGACTGTGACATATACAGTTTTGACACGGGCTGTGACATATACACTTTTGACACTGGCTGTGACTATACAGTTTTGACACTGACTGTGACATATACAGTTTTGACTCTGGCTGTGACATATACAGTTTTGACACTGGCTGTGACATATGCAGTTTTGACACTGGCTGTGACTATACAGTTTTGACACTGGCTGTGACTATACAGTTTTGACACTGGCTGTGACATATACAGTTTTGACACTGGCTGTGACATATACAGTTTTGACACTGTCTGTGACTATACAGTTTTGACAGTGACTGTGACATATACAGTTTTGAAACTGGCTGTGACATATACAGTTTTGAAACTGGCTGTGACTATACAGTTTTGACACTGACTTTGACATATACAGTTTTGACACTGGCTGTGACTATACAGTTTTGACACTGACTGTGACATATACAGTTTTGACACTGGCTGTGACTATACAGTTTTGACACTGACTGTGACATATACAGTTTTGACAGTGGCTGTGACATATACAGTTTTGACACTGACTGTGACATATACAGTTTTGAAACTGGCTGTGACTATACATTTTTGACACTGGCTGTGACTATACAGTTTTGACACTGACTGTGACTATACAGTTTTGACACTGGCTTTGATATATACGGTTTTGACACTGACTGTGAAATATACAGTTTTGACACTGGCTGTGACTATACAGTTTTGACACTGACTGTGACATATACAGTTTTTACACTGGCTGTGACATATACAATTTCTACACTGGCTGTGACATATACAGTTTTGACACTGGCTGTGACTATACAGTTTTGAAACTGACTGTGACTATACAGTATTGACACTGACTGTGACATATACAGTTTTGACACGGGCTGTGACATATACACTTTTGACACTGGCTGTGACTATACAGTTTTGACACTGACTGTGACATATACAGTTTTGACACTGGCTGTGACATATACAGTTTTGACACTGGCTGTGACATATGCAGTTTTGACACTGGCTGTGACTATACAGTTTTGACACTGGCTGTGACTATACAGTTTTGACACTGACTGTGACATATACAGTTTTTACACTAGCTGTGACATATACAGTTTTGACACTGGCTGTGACAATACAGTTTTGAAACTGACTGTGACTATACAGTATTGACACTGACTGTGACATATACAGTTTTGACACGGGCTGTGACATATACACTTTTGACACTGGCTGTGACATATACAGTTTTGACACTGACTTTGACATATACAGTTTTGACACTGGCTGTGACATATACAGTTTTGACACTGGCTGTGACTATACAGTTTTGACACTGACTGTGACATATACAGTTTTTACACTGGCTGTGACATATACAGTTTTGACACTGACTGTGACATATACAGTTTTGAAACTGGCTGTGACTATACAGTTTTGACACTGGCTGTGACTATACAGTTTTGACACTAACTTTGACATATACAGTTTTGACACTGGCCGTGACTATACAGTTTTGACACTGACTGTGACATATACAGTTTTGACACTGGCTGTGACTATACAGTTTTGACACTGGCTGTGACATATACAGTTTTGACACTGACTTTGACATATACAGTTTTGACACTGACTGTGACATATACAGTTTTGACACTGACTGTGACTATACAGTTTTGACACTGGCTTTGATATATACAGTTTTGACACTGTCTGTGAAATATACAGTTTTGACACTGACTGTGACATATACAGTTTTGACACTGGCTGTGACATATACAGTTTTGACACTGGCTGTGACTATACAGTTTTGACACTGACTGTGACATATACAGTTTTGACACTGGCTGTGACATATACAGTTTTGACACTGGCTGTGACTATACAGTTTTGACACTGACTGTGACATATACAGTTTTTACACTGGCTGTGACATATACAATTTTTACACTGGCTGTGACATATACAGTTTTGACACTGGCTGTGACTATACAGTTTTGAAACTGACTGTGACTATACAGTATTGACACTGACTGTGACATATACAGTTTTGACACGGGCTGTGACATATACACTTTTGACACTGGCTGTGACTATACAGTTTTGACACTGACTGTGACATATACAGTTTTGACACTGGCTGTGACATATACAGTTTTGACACTGGCTGTGACATATGCAGTTTTGACACTGGCTGTGACTATACAGTTTTGACACTGGCTGTGACTATACAGTTTTGACACTGGCTGTGACATATACAGTTTTGACACTGGCTGTGACATATACAGTTTTTACACTGGCTGTGACATATACAGTTTTGACACTGGCTGTGACTATACAGTTTTGAAACTGACTGTGACTATACAGTATTGACACTGACTGTGACATATACAGTTTTGACACGGGCTGTGACATATACACTTTTGACACTGGCTGTGACTATACAGTTTTGACACTGACTGTGACATATACAGTTTTGACTCTGGCTGTGACATATACAGTTTTGACACTGGCTGTGACATATGCAGTTTTGACACTGGCTGTGACTATACAGTTTTGACACTGGCTGTGACTATACAGTTTTGACACTGGCTGTGACATATACAGTTTTGACACTGGCTGTGACATATACAGTTTTGACACTGTCTGTGACTATACAGTTTTGACAGTGACTGTGACATATACAGTTTTGAAACTGGCTGTGACATATACAGTTTTGAAACTGGCTGTGACTATACAGTTTTGACACTGACTTTGACATATACAGTTTTGACACTGGCTGTGACTATACAGTTTTGACACTGACTGTGACATATACAGTTTTGACACTGGCTGTGACTATACAGTTTTGACACTGACTGTGACATATACAGTTTTGACAGTGGCTGTGACATATACAGTTTTGACACTGACTGTGACATATACAGTTTTGAAACTGGCTGTGACTATACATTTTTGACACTGGCTGTGACTATACAGTTTTGACACTGACTGTGACTATACAGTTTTGACACTGGCTTTGATATATACGGTTTTGACACTGACTGTGAAATATACAGTTTTGACACTGGCTGTGACTATACAGTTTTGACACTGGCTGTGACATATTCACTTTTGACACTGGCTGTGACTATACAGTTTTGACACTGACTGTGACATATACAGTTTTGAAACTGGCTGTGACTATACAGTTTTGACACTGGCTGTGACTATACAGTTTTGACACTAACTTTGACATATACAGTTTTGACACTGGCTGTGACTATACAGTTTTGACACTGACTGTGACATATACAGTTTTGACACTGGCTGTGACTATACAGTTTTGACACTGGCTGTGACATATACAGTTTTGACACTGACTTTGACATATACAGTTTTGACACTGACTGTGACATATACAGTTTTGACACTGACTGTGACTATACAGTTTTGACACTGGCTTTGATATATACAGTTTTGACACTGTCTGTGAAATATACAGTTTTGACACTGACTGTGACATATACAGTTTTGACACTGGCTGTGACATATACAGTTTTGACACTGGCTGTGACTATACAGTTTTGACACTGACTCTGACATATACAGTTTTGACACTGGCTGTGACATATACAGTTTTGACACTGGCTGTGACTATACAGTTTTGACACTGACTGTGACATATACAGTTTTTACACTGGCTGTGACATATACAATTTTTACACTGGCTGTGACATATACAGTTTTGACACTGGCTGTGACTATACAGTTTTGAAACTGACTGTGACTATACAGTATTGACACTGACTGTGACATATACAGTTTTGACACGGGCTGTGACATATACACTTTTGACACTGGCTGTGACTATACAGTTTTGACACTGACTGTGACATATACAGTTTTGACACTGGCTGTGACATATACAGTTTTGACACTGGCTGTGACATATGCAGTTTTGACACTGGCTGTGACTATACAGTTTTGACACTGGCTGTGACTATACAGTTTTGACACTGGCTGTGACATATACAGTTTTGACACTGGCTGTGACATATACAGTTTTTACACTGGCTGTGACATATACAGTTTTGACACTGGCTGTGACTATACAGTTTTGAAACTGACTGTGACTATACAGTATTGACACTGACTGTGACATATACAGTTTTGACACGGGCTGTGACATATACACTTTTGACACTGGCTGTGACTATACAGTTTTGACACTGACTGTGACATATACAGTTTTGACTCTGGCTGTGACATATACAGTTTTGACACTGGCTGTGACATATGCAGTTTTGACACTGGCTGTGACTATACAGTTTTGACACTGGCTGTGACTATACAGTTTTGACACTGGCTGTGACATATACAGTTTTGACACTGGCTGTGACTATACAGTTTTGACAGTGACTGTGACATATACAGTTTTTACACTGGCTGTGACATATACAGTTTTGAAACTGGCTGTGACTATACAGTTTTGACACTGACTTTGACATATACAGTTTTGACACTGGCTGTGACTATACAGTTTTGACACTGACTGTGACATATACAGTTTTGACACTGGCTGTGACTATACAGTTTTGACACTGACTGTGACATATACAGTTTTGACAGTGGCTGTGACATATACAGTTTTGACACTGACTGTGACATATACAGTTTTGAAACTGGCTGTGACTATACATTTTTGACACTGGCTGTGACTATACAGTTTTGACACTGACTGTGACTATACAGTTTTGACACTGGCTTTGATATATACGGTTTTGACACTGACTGTGAAATATACAGTTTTGACACTGGCTGTGACTATACAGTTTTGACACTGGCTGTGACATATACAGTTTTGACACTGACTTTGACATATACAGTTTTGACACTGACTGTGACATATACAGTTTTGACACTGACTGTGACTATACAGTTTTGACACTGGCTTTGATATATACAGTTTTGACACTGACTGTGAAATATACAGTTTTGACACTGACTGTGACATATACAGTTTTGACACTGGCTGTGAAATATACAGTTTTGACACGGGCTGTGACATATACACTTTTGACACTGGCTGTGACTATACAGTTTTGACACTGACTGTGACATATACAGTTTTGACACTGGCTGTGACATATACAGTTTTGACACTGGCTGTGACAGATGCAGTTTTGACACTGGCTGTGACTATACATTTTTGACACTGGCTGTGACATATGCAGTTTTGACACTGGCTGTGGCTATACAGTTTTGATACTGGCTGTGACATATACAGTTTTTACACTGACTGTGACATATACAGTTTTGACACTGGCTGTGACTATACAGTTTTGACACTGGCTGTGACATATACAGTTTTGACACTGGCTGTGACATGCACAGTTTTGACACTGGCTGTGACTATACAGTTTTGACACTGACTGTGACATATACAGTTTTGACACTGGCTGTGACTATACAGTTTTGACACTGACTGTGACATATACAGTTTTGACACTGGCTGTGACATATACAGTTTTGACACTGGCTGTGACATGCACAGTTTTGACACTGGCTGTGACATATACAGTTTTGACACTGGCTGTGACTATACAGTTTTGACACTGGCTGTGACATATACAGTTTTGACACTGACTTTGACATATACAGTTTTGACACTGGCTGTGACATATACAGTTTTGACACTGGCTGTGACTATACAGTTTTGACACTGACTGTGACATATACAGTTTTTACACTGGCTGTGACATATACAGTTTTGACACTGACTGTGACATATACAGTTTTGAAACTGGCTGTGACTATACAGTTTTGACACTGGCTGTGACTATACAGTTTTGACACTAACTTTGACATATACAGTTTTGACACTGGCTGTGACTATACAGTTTTGACACTGACTGTGACATATACAGTTTTGACACTGGCTGTGACTATACAGTTTTGACACTGACTGTGACATATACAGTTTTTACACTGGCTGTGACATATACAGTTTTGACAGTGACTGTGACATATACAGTTTTGACACTGACTGTGACATATACAGTTTTGAAACTGGCTGTGACTATACAGTTTTGACACTGGCTGTGACTATACAGTTTTGACACTGGCTTTGATATATACAGTTTTGACACTGACTGTGAAATATACAGTTTTGACACTGGCTGTGACTATACAGTTTTGACACTGGCTGTGACATATACAGTTTTGACACTGACTGTGACTATACAGTTTTGACACTGGCTTTGATATATACAGTTTTGACACTGACTGTGATATATACAGTTTTGACACTGACTGTGACATATACAGTTTTGACACTGGCTGTGAAATATACAGTTTTGACACTGGCTGTGACATATACAGTTTTGACACTGACTTTGACATATACAGTTTTGACACTGGCTGTGACATATACAGTTTTGACACTGGCTGTGACTATACAGTTTTGACACTGACTGTGACATATACAGTTTTTACACTGGCTGTGACATATACAGTTTTGACACTGACTGTGACATATACAGCTTTGAAACTGGCTGTGACTATACAGTTTTGACACTGGCTGTGACTATACAGTTTTGACACTAACTTTGACATATACAGTTTTGACACTGGCTGTGACTATACACTTTTGACACTGACTGTGACATATACAGTTTTGACACTGGCTGTTTCTATACAGTTTTGACACTGACTGTGACATATACAGTTTTTACACTGGCTGTGACATATACAGTTTTGACAGTGACTGTGACATATACAGTTTTGACACTGACTGTGACATATACAGTTTTGAAACTGGCTGTGACTATACAGTTTTGACACTGGCTGTGACTATACAGTTTTGACACTGACTGTGACTATACAGTTTTGACACTGGCTTTGATATATACAGTTTTGACACTGACTGTGAAATATACAGTTTTGACACTGGCTGTGACTATACAGTTTTGACACTGGCTGTGACATATACAGTTTTGACACTGACTTTGACATATACAGTTTTGACACTGACTGTGACATATACAGTTTTGACACTGAGTGTGACTATACAGTTTTGACACTGGCTTTGATATATACAGTTTTGACACTGACTGTGACATATACAGTTTTGACACTGGCTGTGAAATATACAGTTTTGACACTGGCTGTGACATATACAGTTTTGACACTGGCTGTGACTATACAGTTTTGACACTGACTGTGACATATACAGTTTTGACACTGGCTGTGACATATACAGTTTTGACACTGGCTGTGACTATACAGTTTTGACACTGACTGTGACATATACAGTTTTTACACTGGCTGTGACATATACAGTTTTGACACTGGCTGTGACATATACAGTTTTGAAACTGACTGTGACTATACAGTATTGACACTGACTGTGACATATACAGTTTTGACACGGGCTGTGACATATACACTTTTGACACTGGCTGTGACTATACAGTTTTGACACTGACTGTGACATATACAGTTTTGACACTGGCTGTGACATATACAGTTTTGACACTGGCTGTGACATATGCAGTTTTGACACTGGCTGTGACTATACAGTTTTGACACTGGCTGTGACATATACAGTTTTGACACTGGCTGTGGCTATACAGTTTTGAAACTGGCTGTGACATATACAGTTTTGACACTGACTGTGACATATACAGTTTTGACACTGGCTGTGACTATACAGTTTTGACACTGGCTGTGACATATACATTTTTGACACTGGCTGTGACATGCACAGTTTTGACACTGGCTGTGACATATACAGTTTTGACACTGGCTGTGACTATACAGTTTTGACACTGACTGTGAAATATACAGTTTTGACACTGGCTGTGACTATACAGTTTTGACACTGGCTGTGACATATTCACTTTTGACACTGGCTGTGACTATACAGTTTTGACACTGACTGTGACATATACAGTTTTGAAACTGGCTGTGACTATACAGTTTTGACACTGGCTGTGACTATACAGTTTTGACACTAACTTTGACATATACAGTTTTGACACTGGCTGTGACTATACAGTTTTGACACTGACTGTGACATATACAGTTTTGACACTGGCTGTGACTATACAGTTTTGACACTGGCTGTGACATATACAGTTTTGACACTGACTTTGACATATACAGTTTTGACACTGACTGTGACATATACAGTTTTGACACTGACTGTGACTATACAGTTTTGACACTGGCTTTGATATATACAGTTTTGACACTGTCTGTGAAATATACAGTTTTGACACTGACTGTGACATATACAGTTTTGACACTGGCTGTGACATATACAGTTTTGACACTGGCTGTGACTATACAGTTTTGACACTGACTCTGACATATACAGTTTTGACACTGGCTGTGACATATACAGTTTTGACACTGGCTGTGACTATACAGTTTTGACACTGACTGTGACATATACAGTTTTTACACTGGCTGTGACATATACAATTTTTACACTGGCTGTGACATATACAGTTTTGACACTGGCTGTGACTATACAGTTTTGAAACTGACTGTGACTATACAGTATTGACACTGACTGTGACATATACAGTTTTGACACGGGCTGTGACATATACACTTTTGACACTGGCTGTGACTATACAGTTTTGACACTGACTGTGACATATACAGTTTTGACACTGGCTGTGACATATACAGTTTTGACACTGGCTGTGACATATGCAGTTTTGACACTGGCTGTGACTATACAGTTTTGACACTGGCTGTGACTATACAGTTTTGACACTGGCTGTGACATATACAGTTTTGACACTGGCTGTGACATATACAGTTTTTACACTGGCTGTGACATATACAGTTTTGACACTGGCTGTGACTATACAGTTTTGAAACTGACTGTGACTATACAGTATTGACACTGACTGTGACATATACAGTTTTGACACGGGCTGTGACATATACACTTTTGACACTGGCTGTGACTATACAGTTTTGACACTGACTGTGACATATACAGTTTTGACTCTGGCTGTGACATATACAGTTTTGACACTGGCTGTGACATATGCAGTTTTGACACTGGCTGTGACTATACAGTTTTGACACTGGCTGTGACTATACAGTTTTGACACTGGCTGTGACATATACAGTTTTGACACTGGCTGTGACTATACAGTTTTGACAGTGACTGTGACATATACAGTTTTTACACTGGCTGTGACATATACAGTTTTGAAACTGGCTGTGACTATACAGTTTTGACACTGACTTTGACATATACAGTTTTGACACTGGCTGTGACTATACAGTTTTGACACTGACTGTGACATATACAGTTTTGACACTGGCTGTGACTATACAGTTTTGACACTGACTGTGACATATACAGTTTTGACAGTGGCTGTGACATATACAGTTTTGACACTGACTGTGACATATACAGTTTTGAAACTGGCTGTGACTATACATTTTTGACACTGGCTGTGACTATACAGTTTTGACACTGACTGTGACTATACAG
>JALMGJ010000197.1:0-43404 GCA_023362775.1 Charina bottae | reverse complement strand
AAATTATGCGTCCAAATCAAGCATCCAAAGGTGCCTCTAACCCTTAAATTCAACCCCGAATCTCATGGCGTCCTTCGTTTTTTAATTTGACCTGATTCCGTCCGGCCCATCCTGGAAGGTTTTCCTGACTCCGCGGTCAGGAATTTCTTGATTTTGGGGCCAAAAATTGTGCCGTCCCAAATCAAGCATCCAAAGGTTCCTCTAACCTTAAATTCAACCCCGAATCTCATGGGGGCCTTCGTTTTTCAATTTGACCTGATTCCGTCCGGCCCACCCGTGAGGTTTTCCTGACTCCGCGGTCAGGAATTTCTTGATTTTTGGGCCAAAAATTATGCCGTCCCAAATCAAGCTTCCAAAGGTGCCTCTAACCCTTAAATTCAACCCCGAATCTCATGGCGTCCTTCGTTTTTTAATTTGACCTGATTCCGTCCGCCCATCCTGGGAGGTTTTCCTGACTCCGCGGTCAGGAATTTCTTGATTTTGGGGCCAAAAATTATGCCGTCCCAAATCAAGCATCCAAAGGTGCCTCTAACCCTTAAATTCAACCCCGAATCTCATGGCGGCCTTCGTTTTTCAATTTGACCTGATTCCGTCCGGCCCACCCCGTGAGGTTTTCCTGACTCCGCGGTCAGGAATTTCTTGATTTTGGGGCCAAAAATTATGCCGTCCCAAATCAAGCATCCAAAGGTGCCTCTAACCCTTAAATTCAACCCCGAATCTCATGGCGTCCTTCGTTTTTTAATTTGACCTGATTCCGTCCGGCCCATCCTGGGAGGTTTTCCTGACTCCGCGGTCAGGAATTTCTTGATTTTGGGGCCAAAAATTATGCCGCCCCAAATCAAGCATCCAAAGGTGCCTCTAACCCTTAAATTCAACCCCGAATCTCATGGCGTCCTTCGTTTTTTAATTTGACCTGATTCCGTCCGGCCCATCCTGGGAGGTTTTCCTGACTCCGCGGTCAGGAATTTCTTGATTTTGGGGCCAAAAATTGTGCCGTCCCAAATCAAGCATCCAAAGGTGCCTCTAACCCTTAAATTCAACCCCGAATCTCATGGCGGCCTTCGTTTTTTCAATTTGACCTGATTCCGTCCGGCCCACCCCGTGAGGTTTTCCTGACTCCGCGGTCAGGAATTTCTTGATTTTTGGGCCAAAAATTATGCCGTCCCAAATCAAGCATCCAAAGGTGCCTCTAACCCTTAAATTCAACCCCGAATCTCATGGCGGCCTTTGTTTTTCAATTTGACCTGATTCCGTCCGGCCCACCCCGTGAGGTTTTCCTGACTCCGCGGTCAGGAATTTCTTGATTTTGGGGCCAAAATTGTGCCGTCCCAAATCAAGCATCCAAAGGTGCCTCTAACCCTTAAATTCAACCCCGAATCTCATGGCGGCCTTTGTTTTTCAATTTGACCTGATTCCGTCCGGCCCACCCCGTGAGGTTTTCCTGACTCCGCGGTCAGGAATTTCTTGATTTTGGGGCCAAAAATTGTGCCGTCCCAAATCAAGCATCCAAAGGTGCCTCTAACCCTTAAATTCAACCCCGAATCTCATGGCGGCCTTTGTTTTTCAATTTGACCTGATTCCGTCCGGCCCACCCCAGGAGGTTTTCCTGACTCCGCGGTCAGGTATTTCTTGATTTTTGGGCCAAAAATTATGCCGTCCCAAATCAAGCATCCAAAGGTGCCTCTAACCCTTAAATTCAACCCCGAATCTCATGGCGTCCTTCGTTTTTAATTTGACCTGATTCCGTCCGGCCCATCCTGGGAGGTTTTCCTGACTCCGCGGTCAGGAATTTCTTGATTTTGGGGCCAAAAATTATGCCGTCCCATATCAAGCATCCAAAGGTGCCTCTAACCCTTAAATTCAACCCCGAATCTCATGGCGGCCTTCGTTTTTCAATTTGACCTGATTCGGTCCGGCCCACCCCAGGAGGTTTTCCTGACTCCGCGGTCAGGAATTTCTTGATTTTGGGGCCAAAAATTGTGGCCGTCCCAAATCAAGCATCCAAAGGTGCCTCTAACCCTTAAATTCAACCCCGAATCTCATGGCGGCCTTCGTTTTTCAATTTGACCTGATTCCGTCCGGCCCACCCCGTGAGGTTTTCCTGACTCCGCGGTCAGGAATTTCTTGATTTTTGGGCCAAAAATTATGCCGTCCCAAATCAAGCATCCAAAGGTGCCTCTAACCCTTAAATTCAACCCCGAATCTCATGGCGTCCTTCGTTTTTTAATTTGACCTGATTCCGTCCGGCCCATCCTGGGAGGTTTTCCTGACTCCGCGGTCAGGAATTTCTTGATTTTGGGGCCAAAAATTATGCCGTCCCAAATCAAGCATCCAAAGGTGCCTCTAACCCTTAAATTCAACCCGAATCTCATGGCGGCCTTCGTTTTTCATTTTGACCTGATTCAGGCTGGCCCATCCCGGGAGGTTTTCCTGACTCCGCAGTCAGGAATTTCTTGATTTTGGGGCCAAAAATTATGCCGTCCCAAATCAAGCATCCAAAGGTGCCTCTAACCCTTAAATTCAACCCCGAATCTCATGGCGTCCTTCGTTTTTTAATTTGACCTGATTCCGTCCGGCCCATCCTGGGAGGTTTTCCTGACTCCGCGGTCAGGAATTTCTTGATTTTGGGGCCAAAAATTATGCCGTCCCAAATCAAGCATCCAAAGGTGCCTCTAACCCTTAAATTCAACCCCGAATCTCATGGCGTCCTTCGTTTTTTAATTTGACCTGATTCCGTCCGGCCCATCCTGGAAGGTTTTCCTGACTCCGCGGTCAGGAATTTCTTGATTTTGGGGCCAAAAATTGTGCCGTCCCAAATCAAGCATCCAAAGGTGCCTCTAACCCTTAAATTCAACCCCGAATCTCATGGGGGCCTTCGTTTTTCAATTTGACCTGATTCCGTCCGGCCCACCCCGTGAGGTTTTCCTGACTCCGCGGTCAGGAATTTCTTGATTTTTGGGCCAAAAATTATGCCGTCCCAAATCAAGCTTCCAAAGGTGCCTCTAACCCTTAAATTCAACCCCGAATCTCATGGCGTCCTTCGTTTTTTAATTTGACCTGATTCCGTCCGGCCCATCCCTGGGAGGTTTTCCTGACTCCGCGGTCAGGAATTTCTTGATTTTGGGGCCAAAAATTATGCCGTCCCAAATCAAGCATCCAAAGGTGCCTCTAACCCTTAAATTCAACCCCGAATCTCATGGCGGCCTTCGTTTTTCAATTTGACCTGATTCCGTCCGCCCACCCCGTGAGGTTTTCCTGACTCCGCGGTCAGGAATTTCTTGATTTTGGGGCCAAAAATTATGCCGTCCCAAATCAAGCATCCAAAGGTGCCTCTAACCCTTAAATTCAACCCCGAATCTCATGGCGTCCTTCGTTTTTTAATTTGACCTGATTCCGTCCGGCCCATCCTGGGAGGTTTTCCTGACTCCGCGGTCAGGAATTTCTTGATTTTGGGGCCAAAAATTATGCCGTCCCAAATCAAGCATCCAAAGGTGCCTCTAACCCTTAAATTCAACCCCGAATCTCATGGCGGCCTTCGTTTTTCATTTTGACCTGATTCAGGCTGGCCCATCCCGGGAGGTTTTCCTGACTCCGCAGTCAGGAATTTCTTGATTTTGGGGCCAAAAATTATGCCGTCCCAAATCAAGCATCCAAAGGTGCCTCTAACCCTTAAATTCAACCCCGAATCTCATGGCGTCCTTCGTTTTTTAATTTGACCTGATTCCGTCCGGCCCATCCTGGGAGGTTTTCCTGACTCCGCGGTCAGGAATTTCTTGATTTTGGGGCCAAAAATTATGCCGTCCCAAATCAAGCATCCAAAGGTGCCTCTAACCCTTAAATTCAACCCCGAATCTCATGGCGTCCTTCGTTTTTTAATTTGACCTGATTCCGTCCGGCCCATCCTGGAAGGTTTTCCTGACTCCGCGGTCAGGAATTTCTTGATTTTGGGGCCAAAAATTGTGCCGTCCCAAATCAAGCATCCAAAGGTTCCTCTAACCCTTAAATTCAACCCCGAATCTCATGGGGGCCTTCGTTTTTCAATTTGACCTGATTCCGTCCGGCCCACCCCGTGAGGTTTTCCTGACTCCGCGGTCAGGAATTTCTTGATTTTTGGGCCAAAAATTATGCCGTCCCAAATCAAGCTTCCAAAGGTGCCTCTAACCCTTAAATTCAACCCCGAATCTCATGGCGTCCTTCGTTTTTTAATTTGACCTGATTCCGTCCGGCCCATCCTGGGAGGTTTTCCTGACTCCGCGGTCAGGAATTTCTTGATTTTGGGGCCAAAAATTATGCCGTCCCAAATCAAGCATCCAAAGGTGCCTCTAACCCTTAAATTCAACCCCGAATCTCATGGCGGCCTTCGTTTTTCAATTTGACCTGATTCCGTCCGGCCCACCCCGTGAGGTTTTCCTGACTCCGCGGTCAGGAATTTCTTGATTTTGGGGCCAAAAATTATGCCGTCCCAAATCAAGCATCCAAAGGTGCCTCTAACCCTTAAATTCAACCCCGAATCTCATGGCGTCCTTCGTTTTTTAATTTGACCTGATTCCGTCCGGCCCATCCTGGGAGGTTTTCCTGACTCCGCGGTCAGGAATTTCTTGATTTTGGGGCCAAAAATTATGCCGCCCCAAATCAAGCATCCAAAGGTGCCTCTAACCCTTAAATTCAACCCCGAATCTCATGGCGTCCTTCGTTTTTTAATTTGACCTGATTCCGTCCGGCCCATCCTGGGAGGTTTTCCTGACTCCGCGGTCAGGAATTTCTTGATTTTGGGGCCAAAAATTGTGCCGTCCCAAATCAAGCATCCAAAGGTGCCTCTAACCCTTAAATTCAACCCCGAATCTCATGGCGGCCTTCGTTTTTCAATTTGACCTGATTCCGTCCGGCCCACCCCGTGAGGTTTTCCTGACTCCGCGGTCAGGAATTTCTTGATTTTTGGGCCAAAAATTATGCCGTCCCAAATCAAGCATCCAAAGGTGCCTCTAACCCTTAAATTCAACCCCGAATCTCATGGCGGCCTTTGTTTTTCAATTTGACCTGATTCCGTCCGGCCCACCCCGTGAGGTTTTCCTGACTCCGCGGTCAGGAATTTCTTGATTTTGGGGCCAAAAATTGTGCCGTCCCAAATCAAGCATCCAAAGGTGCCTCTAACCCTTAAATTCAACCCCGAATCTCATGGCGGCCTTTGTTTTTCAATTTGACCTGATTCCGTCCGGCCCACCCCGTGAGGTTTTCCTGACTCCGCGGTCAGGAATTTCTTGATTTTGGGGCCAAAAATTGTGCCGTCCCAAATCAAGCATCCAAAGGTGCCTCTAACCCTTAAATTCAACCCCGAATCTCATGGCGGCCTTTGTTTTTCAATTTGACCTGATTCCGTCCGGCCCACCCCAGGAGGTTTTCCTGACTCCGCGGTCAGGTATTTCTTGATTTTTGGGCCAAAAATTATGCCGTCCCAAATCAAGCATCCAAAGGTGCCTCTAACCCTTAAATTCAACCCCGAATCTCATGGCGTCCTTCGTTTTTTAATTTGACCTGATTCCGTCCGGCCCATCCTGGGAGGTTTTCCTGACTCCGCGGTCAGGAATTTCTTGATTTTGGGGCCAAAAATTATGCCGTCCCATATCAAGCATCCAAAGGTGCCTCTAACCCTTAAATTCAACCCCGAATCTCATGGCGGCCTTCGTTTTTCAATTTGACCTGATTCGGTCCGGCCCACCCCAGGAGGTTTTCCTGACTCCGCGGTCAGGAATTTCTTGATTTTGGGGCCAAAAATTGTGCCGTCCCAAATCAAGCATCCAAAGGTGCCTCTAACCCTTAAATTCAACCCCGAATCTCATGGCGGCCTTCGTTTTTCAATTTGACCTGATTCCGTCCGGCCCACCCCGTGAGGTTTTCCTGACTCCGCGGTCAGGAATTTCTTGATTTTTGGGCCAAAAATTATGCCGTCCCAAATCAAGCATCCAAAGGTGCCTCTAACCCTTAAATTCAACCCCGAATCTCATGGCGTCCTTCGTTTTTTAATTTGACCTGATTCCGTCCGGCCCATCCTGGGAGGTTTTCCTGACTCCGCGGTCAGGAATTTCTTGATTTTGGGGCCAAAAATTATGCCGTCCCAAATCAAGCATCCAAAGGTGCCTCTAACCCTTAAATTCAACCCCGAATCTCATGGCGGCCTTCGTTTTTCAATTTGACCTGATTCGGTCCGGCCCACCCCAGGAGGTTTTCCTGACTCCGCGGTCAGGAATTTCTTGATTTTGGGGCCAAAAATTGTGCCGTCCCAAATCAAGCATCCAAAGGTGCCTCTAACCCTTAAATTCAACCCCGAATCTCATGGCGGCCTTCGTTTTTCATTTTGACCTGATTCAGGCTGGCCCATCCCGGGAGGTTTTCCTGACTCCGCGGTCAGGAATTTCTTGATTTTTGGGCCAAAAATTATGCCGTCCCAAATCAAGCATCCAAAGGTGCCTCTAACCCTTAAATTCAACCCCGAATCTCATGGCGGCCTTCGTTTTTCATTTTGACCTGATTCAGGCTGGCCCATCCCGGGAGGTTTTCCTGACTCCGCAGTCAGGAATTTCTTGATTTTGGGGCCAAAAATTATGCCGTCCCAAATCAAGCATCCAAAGGTGCCTCTAACCCTTAAATTGAACCCCGAATCTCATGGCGTCCTTCGTTTTTTAATTTGACCTGATTCCGTCCGGCCCATCCTGGGAGGTTTTCCTGACTCCGCGGTCAGGAATTTCTTGATTTTGGGGCCAAAAATTATGCCGTCCCAAATCAAGCATCCAAAGGTGCCTCTAACCCTTAAATTCAACCCCGAATCTCATGGCGTCCTTCGTTTTTTAATTTGACCTGATTCCGTCCGGCCCATCCTGGAAGGTTTTCCTGACTCCGCGGTCAGGAATTTCTTGATTTTGGGGCCAAAAATTGTGCCGTCCCAAATCAAGCATCCAAAGGTGCCTCTAACCCTTAAATTCAACCCCAAATCTCATGGGGGCCTTCGTTTTTCAATTTGACCTGATTCCGTCCGGCCCACCCCGTGAGGTTTTCCTGACTCCGCGGTCAGGAATTTCTTGATTTTGGGGCCAAAAATTATGCCGTCCCAAATCAAGCATCCAAAGGTGCCTCTAACCCTTAAATTCAACCCCGAATCTCATGGCGTCCTTCGTTTTTTAATTTGACCTGATTCCGTCCGGCCCATCCTGGAAGGTTTTCCTGACTCCGCGGTCAGGAATTTCTTGATTTTGGGGCCAAAAATTGTGCCGTCCCAAATCAAGCATCCAAAGGTGCCTCTAACCCTTAAATTCAACCCCGAATCTCATGGCGGCCTTCGTTTTTCAATTTGACCTGATTCCGTCCGGCCCACCCCGTGAGGTTTTCCTGACTCCGCGGTCAGGAATTTCTTGATTTTTGGGCCAAAAATTATGCCGTCCCAAATCAAGCTTCCAAAGGTGCCTCTAACCCTTAAATTCAACCCCGAATCTCATGGCGTCCTTCGTTTTTTAATTTGACCTGATTCCGTCCGGCCCATCCTGGGAGGTTTTCCTGACTCCGCGGTCAGGAATTTCTTGATTTTGGGGCCAAAAATTATGCCGTCCCAAATCAAGCATCCAAAGGTGCCTCTAACCCTTAAATTCAACCCCGAATCTCATGGCGGCCTTCGTTTTTCAATTTGACCTGATTCCGTCCGGCCCACCCAGTGAGGTTTTCCTGACTCCGCGGTCAGGAATTTCTTGATTTTGGGGCCAAAAATTATGCCGTCCCAAATCAAGCATCCAAAGGTGCCTCTAACCCTTAAATTCAACCCCGAATCTCATGGCGTCCTTCGTTTTTTAATTTGACCTGATTCCGTCCGGCCCATCCTGGGAGGTTTTCCTGACTCCGCGGTCAGGAATTTCTTGATTTTGGGGCCAAAAATTATGCCGTCCCAAATCAAGCATCCAAAGGTGCCTCTAACCCTTAAATTCAACCCCGAATCTCATGGCGGCCTTCGTTTTTCATTTTGACCTGATTCAGGCTGGCCCATCCCGGGAGGTTTTCCTGACTCCGCAGTCAGGAATTTCTTGATTTTGGGGCCAAAAATTATGCCGTCCCAAATCAAGCATCCAAAGGTGCCTCTAACCCTTAAATTCAACCCCGAATCTCATGGCGTCCTTCGTTTTTTAATTTGACCTGATTCCGTCCGGCCCATCCTGGGAGGTTTTCCTGACTCCGCGGTCAGGAATTTCTTGATTTTGGGGCCAAAAATTATGCCGTCCCAAATCAAGCATCCAAAGGTGCCTCTAACCCTTAAATTCAACCCTGAATCTCATGGGGGCCTTCGTTTTTCAATTTGACCTGATTCCGTCCGGCCCACCCCGTGAGGTTTTCCTGACTCCGCGGTCAGGAATTTCTTGATTTTTGGGCCAAAAATTATGCCGTCCCAAATCAAGCTTCCAAAGGTGCCTCTAACCCTTAAATTCAACCCCGAATCTCATGGCGTCCTTCGTTTTTTAATTTGACCTGATTCCGTCCGGCCCATCCTGGGAGGTTTTCCTGACTCCGCGGTCAGGAATTTCTTGATTTTGGGGCCAAAAATTATGCCGTCCCAAATCAAGCATCCAAAGGTGCCTCTAACCCTTAAATTCAACCCCGAATCTCATGGCGGCCTTCGTTTTTCAATTTGACCTGATTCCGTCCGGCCCACCCCGTGAGGTTTTCCTGACTCCGCGGTCAGGAATTTCTTGATTTTGGGGCCAAAAATTATGCCGTCCCAAATCAAGCATCCAAAGGTGCCTCTAACCCTTAAATTCAACCCCGAATCTCATGGCGTCCTTCGTTTTTTAATTTGACCTGATTCCGTCCGGCCCATCCTGGGAGGTTTTCCTGACTCCGCGGTCAGGAATTTCTTGATTTTGGGGCCAAAAATTATGCCGCCCCAAATCAAGCATCCAAAGGTGCCTCTAACCCTTAAATTCAACCCCGAATCTCATGGCGTCCTTCGTTTTTTAATTTGACCTGATTCCGTCCGGCCCATCCTGGGAGGTTTTCCTGACTCCGCGGTCAGGAATTTCTTGATTTTGGGGCCAAAAATTGTGCCGTCCCAAATCAAGCATCCAAAGGTGCCTCTAACCCTTAAATTCAACCCCGAATCTCATGGCGGCCTTCGTTTTTCAATTTGACCTGATTCCGTCCGGCCCACCCCGTGAGGTTTTCCTGACTCCGCGGTCAGGAATTTCTTGATTTTTGGGCCAAAAATTATGCCGTCCCAAATCAAGCATCCAAAGGTGCCTCTAACCCTTAAATTCAACCCCGAATCTCATGGCGGCCTTTGTTTTTCAATTTGACCTGATTCCGTCCGGCCCACCCCGTGAGGTTTTCCTGACTCCGCGGTCAGGAATTTCTTGATTTTGGGGCCAAAAATTGTGCCGTCCCAAATCAAGCATCCAAAGGTGCCTCTAACCCTTAAATTCAACCCCGAATCTCATGGCGGCCTTTGTTTTTCAATTTGACCTGATTCCGTCCGGCCCACCCCGTGAGGTTTTCCTGACTCCGCGGTCAGGAATTTCTTGATTTTTGGGCCAAAAATTATGCCGTCCCAAATCAAGCATCCAAAGGTGCCTCTAACCCTTAAATTCAACCCCGAATCTCATGGCGTCCTTCGTTTTTTAATTTGACCTGATTCCGTCCGGCCCATCCTGGGAGGTTTTCCTGACTCCGCGGTCAGGAATTTCTTGATTTTGGGGCCAAAAATTATGCCGTCCCAAATCAAGCATCCAAAGGTGCCTCTAACCCTTAAATTCAACCCCGAATCTCATGGCGGCCTTCGTTTTTCAATTTGACCTGATTCGGTCCGGCCCACCCCAGGAGGTTTTCCTGACTCCGCGGTCAGGAATTTCTTGATTTTGGGGCCAAAAATTGTGCCGTCCCAAATCAAGCATCCAAAGGTGCCTCTAACCCTTAAATTCAACCCCGAATCTCATGGCGGCCTTCGTTTTTCAATTTGACCTGATTCCGTCCGGCCCACCCCGTGAGGTTTTCCTGACTCCGCGGTCAGGAATTTCTTGATTTTTGGGCCAAAAATTATGCCGTCCCAAATCAAGCATCCAAAGGTGCCTCTAACCCTTAAATTCAACCCCGAATCTCATGGCGTCCTTCGTTTTTTAATTTGACCTGATTCCGTCCGGCCCATCCTGGGAGGTTTTCCTGACTCCGCGGTCAGGAATTTCTTGATTTTGGGGCCAAAAATTATGCCGTCCCAAATCAAGCATCCAAAGGTGCCTCTAACCCTTAAATTCAACCCCGAATCTCATGGCGGCCTTCGTTTTTCAATTTGACCTGATTCGGTCCGGCCCACCCCAGGAGGTTTTCCTGACTCCGCGGTCAGGAATTTCTTGATTTTGGGGCCAAAAATTGTGCCGTCCCAAATCAAGCATCCAAAGGTGCCTCTAACCCTTAAATTCAACCCCGAATCTCATGGCGGCCTTCGTTTTTCATTTTGACCTGATTCAGGCTGGCCCATCCCGGGAGGTTTTCCTGACTCCGCGGTCAGGAATTTCTTGATTTTTGGGCCAAAAATTATGCCGTCCCAAATCAATTATCCAAAGGTGCCTCTAACCCTTAAATTCAACCCCGAATCTCATGGCGGCCTTCGTTTTTCAATTTGACCTGATTCCGTCCGGCCCACCCCGTGAGGTTTTCCTGACTCCGCGGTCAGGAATTTCTTGATTTTGGGGCCAAAAATTATGCCGTCCCAAATCAAGCATCCAAAGGTGCCTCTAACCCTTAAATTCAACCCCGAATCTCATGGCGTCCTTCGTTTTTTAATTTGACCTGATTCCGTCCGGCCCATCCTGGGAGGTTTTCCTGACTCCGCGGTCAGGAATTTCTTGATTTTTGGGCCAAAAATTATGCCGTCCCAAATCAAGCATCCAAAGGTGCCTCTAACCCTTAAATTCAACCCCGAATCTCATGGCGGCCTTTGTTTTTCAATTTGACCTGATTCCGTCCGGCCCACCCCGTGAGGTTTTCCTGACTCCGCGGTCAGGAATTTCTTGATTTTGGGGCCAAAAATTGTGCCGTCCCAAATCAAGCATCCAAAGGTGCCTCTAACCCTTAAATTCAACCCCGAATCTCATGGCGGCCTTCGTTTTTCAATTTGACCTGATTCAGGCCGGCCCATCCCGGGAGGTTTTCCTGACTCCGCGGTCAGGAATTTCTTGATTTTTGGGCCAAAAATTATGCCGTCCCAAATCAAGCATCCAAAGGTGCCTCTAACCCTTAAATTCAACCCCGAATCTCATGGCGGCCTTTGTTTTTCAATTTGACCTGATTCCGTCCGGCCCACCCCGTGAGGTTTTCCTGACTCCGCGGTCAGGAATTTCTTGATTTTGGGGCCAAAAATTATGCCGTCCCAAATCAAGCATCCAAAGGTGCCTCTAACCCTTAAATTCAACCCCGAATCTCATGGCGTCCTTCGTTTTTTAATTTGACCTGATTCCGTCCGGCCCATCCTGGGAGGTTTTCCTGACTCCGCGGTCAGGAATTTCTTGATTTTGGGGCCAAAAATTGTGCCGTCCCAAATCAAGCATCCAAAGGTGCCTCTAACCCTTAAATTCAACCCCGAATCTCATGGGGGCCTTCGTTTTTCAATTTGACCTGATTCCGTCCGGCCCACCCCGTGAGGTTTTCCTGACTCCGCGGTCAGGAATTTCTTGATTTTTGGGCCAAAAATTATGCCGTCCCAAATCAAGCTTCCAAAGGTGCCTCTAACCCTTAAATTCAACCCCGAATCTCATGGCGTCCTTCGTTTTTTAATTTGACCTGATTCCGTCCGGCCCATCCTGGGAGGTTTTCCTGACTCCACGGTCAGGAATTTCTTGATTTTGGGGCCAAAAATTATGCCGTCCCAAATCAAGCATCCAAAGGTGCCTCTAACCCTTAAATTCAACCCCGAATCTCATGGCGGCCTTCGTTTTTCAATTTGACCTGATTCCGTCCGGCCCACCCCGTGAGGTTTTCCTGACTCCGCGGTCAGGAATTTCTTGATTTTGGGGCCAAAAATTATGCCGTCCCAAATCAAGCATCCAAAGGTGCCTCTAACCCTTAAATTCAACCCCGAATCTCATGGGGGCCTTCGTTTTTCAATTTGACCTGATTCCGTCCGGCCCACCCCGTGAGGTTTTCCTGACTCCGCGGTCAGGAATTTCTTGATTTTGGGGCCAAAAATTATGCCGTCCCAAATCAAGCATCCAAAGGTGCCTCTAACCCTTAAATTCAACCCCGAATCTCATGGCGGCCTTCGTTTTTCAATTTGACCTGATTCAGGCCGGCCCATCCCGGGAGGTTTTCCTGACTCCGCGGTCAGGAATTTCTTGATTTTTGGGCCAAAAATTATGCCGTCCCAAATCAAGCATCCAAAGGTGCCTCTAACCCTTAAATTCAACCCCGAATCTCATGGCGGCCTTTGTTTTTCAATTTGACCTGATTCCGTCCGGCCCACCCCGTGAGGTTTTCCTGACTCCGCGGTCAGGAATTTCTTGATTTTGGGGCCAAAAATTATGCCGTCCCAAATCAAGCATCCAAAGGTGCCTCTAACCCTTAAATTCAACCCCGAATCTCATGGCGTCCTTCGTTTTTTAATTTGACCTGATTCCGTCCGGCCCATCCTGGGAGGTTTTCCTGACTCCGCGGTCAGGAATTTCTTGATTTTGGGGCCAAAAATTGTGCCGTCCCAAATCAAGCATCCAAAGGTGCCTCTAACCCTTAAATTCAACCCCGAATCTCATGGGGGCCTTCGTTTTTCAATTTGACCTGATTCCGTCCGGCCCACCCCGTGAGGTTTTCCTGACTCCGCGGTCAGGAATTTCTTGATTTTTGGGCCAAAAATTATGCCGTCCCAAATCAAGCTTCCAAAGGTGCCTCTAACCCTTAAATTCAACCCCGAATCTCATGGCGTCCTTCGTTTTTTAATTTGACCTGATTCCGTCCGGCCCATCCTGGGAGGTTTTCCTGACTCCGCGGTCAGGAATTTCTTGATTTTGGGGCCAAAAATTATGCCGTCCCAAATCAAGCATCCAAAGGTGCCTCTAACCCTTAAATTCAACCCCGAATCTCATGGCGGCCTTCGTTTTTCAATTTGACCTGATTCCGTCCGGCCCACCCCGTGAGGTTTTCCTGACTCCGCGGTCAGGAATTTCTTGATTTTGGGGCCAAAAATTATGCCGTCCCAAATCAAGCATCCAAAGGTGCCTCTAACCCTTAAATTCAACCCCGAATCTCATGGCGGCCTTTGTTTTTCAATTTGACCTGATTCCGTCCGGCCCACCCCGTGAGGTTTTCCTGACTCCGCGGTCAGGAATTTCTTGATTTTGGGGCCAAAAATTGTGCCGTCCCAAATCAAGCATCCAAAGGTGCCTCTAACCCTTAAATTCAACCCCGAATCTCATGGCGGCCTTTGTTTTTCAATTTGACCTGATTCCGTCCGGCCCACCCCGTGAGGTTTTCCTGACTCCGCGGTCAGGAATTTCTTGATTTTGGGGCCAAAAATTATGCCGTCCCAAATCAAGCATCCAAAGGTGCCTCTAACCCTTAAATTCAACCCCGAATCTCATGGCGTCCTTCGTTTTTTAATTTGACCTGATTCCGTCCGGCCCATCCTGGGAGGTTTTCCTGACTCCGCGGTCAGGAATTTCTTGATTTTGGGGCCAAAAATTATGCCGTCCCAAATCAAGCATCCAAAGGTGCCTCTAACCCTTAAATTCAACCCCGAATCTCATGGCGTCCTTCGTTTTTTAATTTGACCTGATTCCGTCCGGCCCATCCTGGGAGGTTTTCCTGACTCCGCGATCAGGAATTTCTTGATTTTGGGGCCAAAAATTGTGCCGTCCCAAATCAAGCATCCAAAGGTGCCTCTAACCCTTAAATTCAACCCCGAATCTCATGGGGGCCTTCGTTTTTCAGTTTGACCTGATTCCGTCCGGCCCACCCCGTGAGGTTTTCCTGACTCCGCGGTCAGGAATTTCTTGATTTTTGGGCCAAAAATTATGCCGTCCCAAATCAAGCTTCCAAAGGTACCTCTAACCCTTAAATTCAACCCCGAATCTCATGGCGTCCTTCGTTTTTTAATTTGACCTGATTCCGTCCGGCCCATCCTGGGAGGTTTTCCTGACTCCGCGGTCAGGAATTTCTTGATTTTGGGGCCAAAAATTGTGCCGTCCCAAATCAAGCATCCAAAGGTGCCTCTAACCCTTAAATTCAACCCCGAATCTCATGGCGGCCTTCGTTTTTCAATTTGACCTGATTCCGTCCGGCCCACCCCGTGAGGTTTTCCTGACTCCGCGGTCAGGAATTTCTTGATTTTTGGGCCAAAAATTATGCCGTCCCAAATCAAGCATCCAAAGGTGCCTCTAACCCTTAAATTCAACCCCGAATCTCATGGCGGCCTTTGTTTTTCAATTTGACCTGATTCCGTCCGGCCCACCCCGTGAGGTTTTCCTGACTCCGCGGTCAGGAATTTCTTGATTTTGGGGCCAAAAATTGTGCCGTCCCAAATCAAGCATCCAAAGGTGCCTCTAGCCCTTAAATTCAACCCCGAATCTCATGGCGGCCTTTGTTTTTCAATTTGACCTGATTCCGTCCGGCCCACCCCGTGAGGTTTTCCTGACTCCGCGGTCAGGAATTTCTTGATTTTGGGGCCAAAAATTGTGCCGTCCCAAATCAAGCATCCAAAGGTGCCTCTAACCCTTAAATTCAACCCCGAATCTCATGGCGGCCTTCGTTTTTCAATTTGACCTGATTCCGTCCGGCCCACCCCGTGAGGTTTTCCTGACTCCGCGGTCAGGAATTTCTTGATTTTGGGGCCAAAAATTATGCCGTCCCAAATCAAGCATCCAAAGGTGCCTCTAACCCTTAAATTCAACCCCGAATCTCATGGCGGCCTTTGTTTTTCAATTTGACCTGATTCCGTCCGGCCCACCCCGTGAGGTTTTCCTGACTCCGCGGTCAGGAATTTCTTGATTTTGGGGCCAAAAATTGTGCCGTCCCAAATCAAGCATCCAAAGGTGCCTCTAACCCTTAAATTCAACCCCGAATCTCATGGCGGCCTTTGTTTTTCAATTTGACCTGATTCCGTCCGGCCCACCCCGTGAGGTTTTCCTGACTCCGCGGTCAGGAATTTCTTGATTTTGGGGCCAAAAATTGTGCCGTCCCAAATCAAGCATCCAAAGGTGCCTCTAACCCTTAAATTCAACCCCGAATCTCATGGCGGCCTTCGTTTTTCAATTTGACCTGATTCGGTCCGGCCCATCCCAGGATGTTTTCCTGACTCCGCGGTCAGGAATTTCTTGATTTTGGGGCCAAAAATTATGCCGTCCCAAATCAAGCATCCAAAGGTGCCTCTAACCCTTAAATTCAACCCCGAATCTCATGGCGGCCTTCGTTTTTCAATTTGACCTGATTCGGGCTGGCCCATCCCGGGAGGTTTTCCTGTCCGCGGTCAGGAATTTCTTGATTTTTGGGCCAAAAATTATGCCGTCCCAAATCAAGCATCCAAAGGTGCCTCTAACCCTTAAATTCAACCCCGAATCTCATGGCGGCCTTCGTTTTTCAATTTGACCTGATTCGGTCCGGCCCACCCCAGGAGGTTTTCCTGACTCCGCGGTCAGGAATTTCTTGATTTTGGGGCCAAAAATTATGCCGTCCCAAATCAAGCATCCAAAGGTGCCTCTAACCCTTAAATTCAACCCCGAATCTCATGGCGGCCTTCGTTTTTCATTTTGACCTGATTCGGGCCGGCCCATCCCGGGAGGTTTTCCTGACTCCGAGGTCAGGAATTTCTTGATTTTGGGGCCAAAAATTATGCCGTCCCAAATCAAGCATCCAAAGGTGCCTCTAACCCTTAAATACAACCCCGAATCTCATGGCGGCCTTCCTTTTTCAATTTGACCTGATTCGGTCCGGCCCATCCCAGGATGTTTTCCTGACTCCGCGGTCAGGAATTTCTTGATTTTGGGGCCAAAAATTATGCCGTCCCAAATCAAGCATCCAAAGGTGCCTCTAACCCTTAAATTCAACCCCGAATCTCATGGCGGCCTTCGTTTTTCAATTTGACCTGATTCGGGCTGGCCCATCCCGGGAGGTTTTCCTGACTCCGCGGACAGGAATTTCTTGATTTTTGGGCCAAAAATTATGCCGTCCCAAATCAAGCATCCAAAGGTGCCTCTAACCCTTAAATTCAACCCCGAATCTCATGGCGGCCTTCGTTTTTCATTTTGACCTGATTCGGGCCGGCCCACCCCAGGAAGTTTTCCTGACTCCGCGGTCAGGAATTTCTTGATTTTGGGGCCAAAAATTATGCCGTCCCAAATCAAGCATCCAAAGGTGCCTCTAACCCTTAAATTCAACCCCGAATCTCATGGCGGCCTTCGTTTTTCATTTTGACCTGATTCGGGCCCGCCCATCCCGGGAAGTTTTCCTGACTCCGCGGTCAGGAATTTCTTGATTTTGGGGCCAAAAATTATGCCGTCCCAAATCAAGCATCCAAAGGTGCCTCTAACCCTTAAATTCAACCCCGAATCTCATGGCGGCCTTCGTTTTTCAATTTGACCTGATTCGGGCCGGCCCATCCCGGGAGGTTTTCCTGACTCCGCGGTCAGGAATTTCTTGATTTTGGGGCCAAAAATTATGCCGTCCCAAATCAAGCATCCAAAGGTGCCTCTAACCCTTAAATTCAACACCGAATCTCATGGCGGCCTTCGTTTTTCAATTTGACCAGATTCGGTCCGGCCCACCCTAGGAGGTTTTCCTGACTCCGCGGTCAGGAATTTCTTGATTTTTGGGCCAAAAATTATGCCGTCCCAAATCAAGCATCCAAAGGTGCCTCTAACCCTTAAATTCAACCCCGAATCTCATGGCGGCCTTCTTTTTCATTTTGACCTGATTCGGGCCGGCCCATCCCGGGAGGTTTTCCTGACTCCGCGGTCAGGAATTTCTTGATTTTTGGGCCAAAAATTATGCCGTCCCAAATCAAGCATCCAAAGGTGCCTCTAACCCTTAAATTCAACCCCGAATCTCATGGCGGCCTTCGTTTTTCAATTTGACCTGATTCCGTCCGGCCCATCCCGGGAGGTTTTCCTGACTCCGCGGTCAGGAATTTCTTGATTTTGGGGCCAAGAATTATGCCGTCCCAAATCAAGCATCCAAAGGTGCCTCTAACCCTTAAATTCAACCCCGAATCTCATGGCGGCCTTCGTTTTTCAATTTGACCAGATTCGGTCCGGCCCACCCCAGGAGGTTTTCCTGACTCCGCGGTCAGGAATTTCTTGATTTTTGGGCCAAAAATTATGCCGTCCCAAATCAAGCATCCAAAGGTGCCTCTAACCCTTAAATTCAACCCCGAATCTCATGGCGGCCTTCGTTTTTCATTTTGACCTGATTCGGGCCGGCCCATCCCGGGAGGTTTTCCTGACTCCGCGGTCAGGAATTTCTTGATTTTTGGGCCAAAAACTATGCCGTCCCAAATCAAGCATCCAAAGTTGCCTCTAACCCTTAAATTCAACCCCGAATCTCATGGCGGCCTTCGTTTTTCAATTTGACCTGATTCCGTCCGGCCCACCCCGTGAGGTTTTCCTGACTCCGCGGTCAGGAATTTCTTGATTTTGGGGCCAAAAATTATGCCGTCCCAAATCAAGCATCCAAAGGTGCCTCTAACCCTTAAATTCAACCCCGAATCTCATGGCGGCCTTCGTTTTTCAATTTGACCTGATTCGGTCCGGCCCACCCCAGGAGGTTTTCCTGACTCCGCGGTCAGGAATTTCTTGATTTTGGGGCCAAAAATTATGCCGTCCCAAATCAAGCATCCAAAGGTGCCTCTAACCCTTAAATTCAACCCCGAATCTCATGGCGGCCTTCGTTTTTCAATTTGACCTGATTCGGTCCGGCCCACCCCAGGAGGTTTTCCTGACTCCACGGTCAGGAATTTCTTGATTTTTGCGCCAAAAATTATGCCGTCCCAAATCAAGCATCCAAAGGTGCCTCTAACCCTTAAATTCAACCCCGAATCTCATGGCGGCCTTTGTTTTTCAATTTGACCTGATTCCGTCCGGCCCACCCCGTGAGGTTTTCCTGACTCCGCGGTCAGGAATTTCTTGATTTTGGGGCCAAAAATTGTGCCGTCCCAAATCAAGCATCCAAAGGTGCCTCTAACCCTTAAATTCAACCCCGAATCTCATGGCGGCCTTCGTTTTTCATTTTGACCTGATTCAGGCTGGCCCATCCCGGGAGGTTTTCCTGACTCTGCGGTCAGGAATTTCTTGATTTTTGGGCCAAAAATTATGCCGTCCCAAATCAAGCATCCAAAGGTGCCTCTAACCCTTAAATTCAACCCCGAATCTCATGGCGGCCTTTGTTTTTCAATTTGACCTGATTCCGTCCGGCCCATCCTGGGAGGTTTTCCTGACTCCGCGGTCAGGAATTTCTTGATTTTGGGGCCAAAAATTGTGCCGTCCCAAATCAAGCATCCAAAGGTGCCTCTAACCCTTAAATTCAACCCCGAATCTCATGGCGGCCTTCGTTTTTCAATTTGACCTGATTCCGTCCGGCCCACCCCAGGAGGTTTTCCTGACTCCGCGGTCAGGAATTTCTTGATTTTTGGGCCAAAAATTATGCCGTCCCAAATCAAGCATCCAAAGGTGCCTCTAACCCTTAAATTCAACCCCGAATCTCATGGCGGCCTTCGTTTTTCATTTTGACCTGATTCGGGCCGGCCCATCCCGGGAGGTTTTCCTGACTCCGCGGTCAGGAATTTCTTGATTTTTGGGTCAAAAATTATGCCGTCCCAAATCAAGCATCCAAAGGTGCCTCTAACCCTTAAAATCAACCCCGAATCTCATGGCGGCCTTCGTTTTTCAATTTTACCTGATTCGGTCCGGCCCACCCTAGGAAGTTTTCCTGACTCCGCGGTCAGGAATTTCTTGATTTTTGGGCCAAAAATTATGCCGTCCCAAATCAAGCATCCAAAGGTGCCTCTAACCCTTAAATTCAACCCCGAATCTCATGGCGGCCTTCGTTTTTCATTTTGACCTGATTCGGGCCGGCCCATCCTGGGAGGTTTTCCTGACTCCGCGGTCAGGAATTTCTTGATTTTTGGGCCAAAAATTATGCCGTCCCAAATCAAGCATCCAAAGGTGCCTCTAACCCTTAAATTCAACCCCGAATCTCATGGCGGCCTTCGTTTTTCAATTTGACCTGATTCCGTCCGGCCCATCCCGGGAGGTTTTCCTGACTCCGCGGTCAGGAATTTCTTGATTTTGGGGCCAAAAATTATGCCGTCCCAAATCAAGCATCCAAAGGTGCCTCTAACCCTTAAATTCAACCCCGAATCTCATGGCGGCCTTCGTTTTTCAATTTGACCAGATTCGGTCCGGCCCACCCCAGGAGGTTTTCCTGACTCCGCGGTCAGGAATTTCTTGATTTTTGCGCCAAAAATTATGCCGTCCCAAATCAAGCATCCAAAGGTGCCTCTAACCCTTAAATTCAACCCCGAATCTCATGGCGGCCTTTGTTTTTCAATTTGACCTGATTCCGTCCGGCCCACCCCGTGAGGTTTTCCTGACTCCGCGGTCAGGAATTTCTTGATTTTGGGGCCAAAAATTGTGCCGTCCCAAATCAAGCATCCAAAGGTGCCTCTAACCCTTAAATTCAACCCCGAATCTCATGGCGGCCTTCGTTTTTCATTTTGACCTGATTCAGGCTGGCCCATCCCGGGAGGTTTTCCTGACTCTGCGGTCAGGAATTTCTTGATTTTTGGGCCAAAAATTATGCCGTCCCAAATCAAGCATCCAAAGGTGCCTCTAACCCTTAAATTCAACCCCGAATCTCATGGCGGCCTTTGTTTTTCAATTTGACCTGATTCCGTCCGGCCCATCCTGGGAGGTTTTCCTGACTCCGCGGTCAGGAATTTCTTGATTTTGGGGCCAAAAATTGTGCCGTCCCAAATCAAGCATCCAAAGGTGCCTCTAACCCTTAAATTCAACCCCGAATCTCATGGCGGCCTTCGTTTTTCAATTTGAGCTGATTCCGTCCGGCCCACCCCAGGAGGTTTTCCTGACTCCGCGGTCAGGAATTTCTTGATTTTTGGGCCAAAAATTATGCCGTCCCAAATCAAGCATCCAAAGGTGCCTCTAACCCTTAAATTCAACCCCGAATCTCATGGCGGCCTTCGTTTTTCATTTTGACCTGATTCGGGCCGGCCCATCCCGGGAGGTTTTCCTGACTCCGCGGTCAGGAATTTCTTGATTTTTGGGTCAAAAATTATGCCGTCCCAAATCAAGCATCCAAAGGTGCCTCTAACCCTTAAAATCAACCCCGAATCTCATGGCGGCCTTCGTTTTTCAATTTGACCTGATTCGGTCCGGCCCACCCCAGGAAGTTTTCCTGACTCCGCGGTCAGGAATTTCTTGATTTTTGGGCCAAAAATTATGCCGTCCCAAATCAAGCATCCAAAGGTGCCTCTAACCCTTAAATTCAACCCCGAATCTCATGGCGGCCTTCGTTTTTCATTTTGACCTGATTCGGGCCGGCCCATCCCGGGAGGTTTTCCTGACTCCGCGGTCAGGAATTTCTTGATTTTTGGGCCAAAAATTATGCCGTCCCAAATCAAGCATCCAAAGGTGCCTCTAACCCTTAAATTCAACCCCGAATCTCATGGCGGCCTTCGTTTTTCAATTTGACCTGATTCCGTCCGGCCCATCCCGGGAGGTTTTCCTGACTCCGCGGTCAGGAATTTCTTGATTTTGGGGCCAAAAATTATGCCGTCCCAAATCAAGCATCCAAAGGTGCCTCTAACCCTTAAATTCAACCCCGAATCTCATGGCGGCCTTCGTTTTTCAATTTGACCAGATTCGGTCCGGCCCACCCCAGGAGGTTTTCCTGACTCCGCGGTCAGGAATTTCTTGATTTTTGGGCCAAAAATTATGCCGTCCCAAATCAAGCATCCAAAGGTGCCTCTAACCCTTAAAATCAACCCCGAATCTCATGGCGGCCTTCGTTTTTCAATTTGACCTGATTCGGTCCGGCCCACCCCAGGAAGTTTTCCTGACTCCGCGGTCAGGAATTTCTTGATTTTTGGGCCAAAAATTATGCCGTCCCAAATCAAGCATCCAAAGGTGCCTCTAACCCTTAAATTCAACCCCGAATCTCATGGCGGCCTTCGTTTTTCATTTTGACCTGATTTGGGCCGGCCCATCCCGGGAGGTTTTCCTGACTCCGCGGTCAGGAATTTCTTGATTTTTGGGCCAAAAATTATGCCGTCCCAAATCAAGCATCCAAAGGTGCCTCTAACCCTTAAATTCAACCCCGAATCTCATGGCGGCCTTCGTTTTTCAATTTGACCTGATTCCGTCCGGCCCACCCCGTGAGGTTTTCCTGACTCCGCGGTCAGGAATTTCTTGATTTTGGGGCCAAAAATTATGCCGTCCCAAATCAAGCATCCAAAGGTGCCTCTAACCCTTAAATTCAACCCCGAATCTCATGGCGGCCTTCGTTTTTCAATTTGACCTGATTCGGTCCGGCCCACCCCAGGAGGTTTTCCTGACTCCGCGGTCAGGAATTTCTTGATTTTGGGGCCAAAAATTATGCCGTCCCAAATCAAGCATCCAAAGGTGCCTCTAACCCTTAAATTCAACCCCGAATCTCATGGCGGCCTTCGTTTTTCAATTTGACCTGATTCGGACCGGCCCACCCCAGGAGGTTTTCCTGACTCCGCGGTCAGGAATTTCTTGATTTTTGGGCCAAAAATTATGCCGTCCCAAATCAAGCATCCAAAGGTGCCTCTAACCCTTAAATTCAACCCCGAATCTCATGGCGGCCTTCATTTTTCATTTTGACCTGATTCGGGCCGGCCCATCCCGGGAGGTTTTCCTGACTCCGCGGTCAGGAATTTCTTGATTTTGGGGCCAAAAATTATGCCGTCCCAAATCAAGCATCCAAAGGTGCCTCTAACCCTTAAATTCAACCCCGAATCTCATGGCGGCCTTCGTTTTTCAATTTGACCAGATTCGGTCCGGCCCACCCCAGGAGGTTTTCCTGACTCCGCGGTCAGGAATTTCTTGATTTTTGGGCCAAAAATTATGCCGTCCCAAATCAAGCATCCAAAGGTGCCTCTAACCCTTAAATTCAACCCCGAATCTCATGGCGGCCTTCGTTTTTCATTTTGACCTGATTCGGGCCGGCCCATCCCGGGAGGTTTTCCTGACTCCACGGTCAGGAATTTCTTGATTTTGGGGCCAAAAATTATGCCGTCCCAAATCAAACATCCAAAGGTGCCTCTAACCCTTAAATTCAACCCCGAATCTCATGGCAGCCTTCGTTTTTCAATTTGACCTGATTCCGTCCGGCCCATCCCGGGAGGTTTTCCTGACTCCGCGGTCAGGAATTTCTTGATTTTGGGGCCAAAAATTATGCCGTCCCAAATCAAGCATCCAAAGGTGCCTCTAACCCTTAAATTCAACCCCGAATCTCATGGCGGCCTTCGTTTTTCAATTTGACCAGATTCGGTCCGGCCCACCCCGTGAGGTTTTCCTGACTCCGCGGTCAGGAATTTCTTGATTTTTGGGCCAAAAATTATGCCGTCCCAAATCAAGCATCCAAAGGTGCCTCTAACCCTTAAATTCAACCCCGAATCTCATGGCGGCCTTTGTTTTTCAATTTGACCTGATTCTGTCCGGCCCACCCCGTGAGGTTTTCCTGACTCCGCGGTCAGGAATTTCTTGATTTTGGGGCCAAAAATTGTGCCGTCCCAAATCAAGCATCCAAAGGTGCCTCTAACCCTTAAATTCAACCCCGAATCTCATGGCGGCCTTCGTTTTTCAATTTGACCAGATTCGGTCCGGCCCACCCCAGGAGGTTTTCCTGACTCCGCGGTCAGGAATTTCTTGATTTTTGGGCCAAAAATTATGCCGTCCCAAATCAAGCATCCAAAGGTGCCTCTAACCCTTAAATTCAACCCCGAATCTCATGGCGGCCTTCGTTTTTCATTTTGACCTGATTCGGGCCGGCCCATCCCGGGAGGTTTTCCTGACTCCGCGGTCAGGAATTTCTTGATTTTTGGGCCAAAAATTATGCCGTCCCAAATCAAACATCCAAAGGTGCCTCTAACCCTTAAATTCAACCCCGAATCTCATGGCGGCCTTCGTTTTTCAATTTGACCTGATTCCGTCCGGCCCATCCCGGGAGGTTTTCCTGACTCCGCGGTCAGGAATTTCTTGATTTTGGGGCCAAAAATTATGCCGTCCCAAATCAAGCATCCAAAGGTGCCTCTAACCCTTAAATTCAACCCCGAATCTCATGGCGGCCTTCGTTTTTCATTTTGACCTGATTCGGGCCGGCCCATTCCGGGAGGTTTTCCTGACTCCGCGGTCAGGAATTTCTTGATTTTTGGGCCAAAAATTATGCCATCCCAAATCAAGCATCCAAAGGTGCCTCTAACCCTTAAATTCAACCCCGAATCTCATGGCGGCCTTCGTTTTTCAATTTGACCTGATTCCGTCCGGCCCACCCCGTGAGGTTTTCCTGACTCCGCGGTCAGGAATTTCTTGATTTTTGGGCCAAAAATTATGCCGTCCCAAATCAAGCATCCAAAGGTGCCTCTAACCCTTAAATTCAACCCCGAATCTCATGGCGGCCTTTGTTTTTCAATTTGACCTGATTCTGTCCGGCCCACCCCGTGAGGTTTTCCTGACTCCGCGGTCAGGAATTTCTTGATTTTGGGGCCAAAAATTGTGCCGTCCCAAATCAAGCATCCAAAGGTGCCTCTAACCCTTAAATTCAACCCCGAATCTCATGGCGGCCTTCGTTTTGCATTTTGACCTGATTCAGGCTGGCCCATCCCGGGAGGTTTTCCTGACTCCGCGGTCAGGAATTTCTTGATTTTTGGGCCAAAAATTATGCCGTCCCAAATCAAGCATCCAAAGGTGCCTCTAACCCTTAAATTCAACTCCGAATCTCATGGCGGCCTTTGTTTTTCAATTTGACCTGATTCCGTCCGGCCCACCCCGTGAGGTTTTCCTGACTCCGCGGTCAGGAATTTCTTGATTTTGGGGCCAAAAATTATGCCGTCCCAAATCAAGCATCCAAAGGTGCCTCTAACCCTTAAATTCAACCCCGAATCTCATGGCGGCCTTCGTTTTTCATTTTGACCTGATTCAGGCTGGCCCATCCCGGGAGGTTTTCCTGACTCCGCGGTCAGGAATTTCTTGATTTTTGGGCCAAAAATTATGCCGTCCCAAATCAAGCATCCAAAGGTGCCTCTAACCCTTAAATTCAACCCCGAATCTCATGGCGGCCTTTGTTTTTCAATTTGACCTGATTCCGTCCGGCCCATCCTGGGAGGTTTTCCTGACTCCGCGGTCAGGAATTTCTTGATTTTGGGGCCAAAAATTGTGCCGTCCCAAATCAAGCATCCAAAGGTGCCTCTAACCCTTAAATTCAACCCCGAATCTCATGGCGGCCTTCGTTTTTCAATTTGACCTGATTCCGTCCGGCCCACCCCGTGAGGTTTTCCTGACTCCGCGGTCAGGAATTTCTTGATTTTTGGGCCAAAAATTATGCCGTCCCAAATCAAGCATCCAAAGGTGCCTCTAACCCTTAAATTCAACCCCGAATCTCATGGCGGCCTTCGTTTTTCATTTTCACCTGATTCGGGCCGGCCCATCCCGGGAGGTTTTCCTGACTCCGCGGTCAGGAATTTCTTGATTTTTGGGTCAAAAATTATGCCGTCCCAAATCAAGCATCCAAAGGTGCCTCTAACCCTTAAATTCAACCCCGAATCTCATGGCGGCCTTTGTTTTTCAATTTGACCTGATTCTGTCCGGCCCACCCCGTGAGGTTTTCCTGACTCCGCGGTCAGGAATTTCTTGATTTTGGGGCCAAAAATTGTGCCGTCCCAAATCAAGCATCCAAAGGTGCCTCTAACCCTTAAATTCAACCCCGAATCTCATGGCGGCCTTCGTTTTTCAATTTGACCAGATTCGGTCCGGCCCACCCCAGGAGGTTTTCCTGACTCCGCGGTCAGGAATTTCTTGATTTTTGGGCCAAAAATTATGCCGTCCCAAATCAAGCATCCAAAGGTGCCTCTAACCCTTAAATTCAACCCCGAATCTCATGGCGGCCTTCGTTTTTCATTTTGACCTGATTCGGGCCGGCCCATCCCGGGAGGTTTTCCTGACTCCGCGGTCAGGAATTTCTTGATTTTTGGGCCAAAAATTATGCCGTCCCAAATCAAACATCCAAAGGTGCCTCTAACCCTTAAATTCAACCCCGAATCTCATGGCGGCCTTCGTTTTTCAATTTGACCTGATTCCGTCCGGCCCATCCCGGGAGGTTTTCCTGACTCCGCGGTCAGGAATTTCTTGATTTTGGGGCCAAAAATTATGCCGTCCCAAATCAAGCATCCAAAGGTGCCTCTAACCCTTAAATTCAACCCCGAATCTCATGGCGGCCTTCGTTTTTCATTTTGACCTGATTCGGGCCGGCCCATTCCGGGAGGTTTTCCTGACTCCGCGGTCAGGAATTTCTTGATTTTTGGGCCAAAAATTATGCCGTCCCAAATCAAGCATCCAAAGGTGCCTCTAACCCTTAAATTCAACCCCGAATCTCATGGCGGCCTTCGTTTTTCAATTTGACCTGATTCCGTCCGGCCCACCCCGTGAGGTTTTCCTGACTCCGCGGTCAGGAATTTCTTGATTTTTGGGCCAAAAATTATGCCGTCCCAAATCAAGCATCCAAAGGTGCCTCTAACCCTTAAATTCAACCCCGAATCTCATGGCGGCCTTTGTTTTTCAATTTGACCTGATTCTGTCCGGCCCACCCCGTGAGGTTTTCCTGACTCCGCGGTCAGGAATTTCTTGATTTTGGGGCCAAAAATTGTGCCGTCCCAAATCAAGCATCCAAAGGTGCCTCTAACCCTTAAATTCAACCCCGAATCTCATGGCGGCCTTCGTTTTGCATTTTGACCTGATTCAGGCTGGCCCATCCCGGGAGGTTTTCCTGACTCCGCGGTCAGGAATTTCTTGATTTTTGGGCCAAAAATTATGCCGTCCCAAATCAAGCATCCAAAGGTGCCTCTAACCCTTAAATTCAACTCCGAATCTCATGGCGGCCTTTGTTTTTCAATTTGACCTGATTCCGTCCGGCCCACCCCGTGAGGTTTTCCTGACTCCGCGGTCAGGAATTTCTTGATTTTGGGGCCAAAAATTATGCCGTCCCAAATCAAGCATCCAAAGGTGCCTCTAACCCTTAAATTCAACCCCGAATCTCATGGCGGCCTTTGTTTTTCAATTTGACCTGATTCCGTCCGGCCCACCCCGTGAGGTTTTCCTGACTCCGCGGTCAGGAATTTCTTGATTTTGGGGCCAAAAATTATGCCGTCCCAAATCAAGCATCCAAAGGTGCCTCTAACCCTTAAATTCAACCCCGAATCTCATGGCGGCCTTCGTTTTTCATTTTCACCTGATTCGGTCCGGCCCACCCCAGGAGGTTTTCCTGACTCCGCGGTCAGGAATTTCTTGATTTTTGGGCCAAAAATTATGCCGTCCCAAATCAAGCATCCAAAGGTGCCTCTAACCCTTAAATTCAACCCCGAATCTCATGGCGGCCTTCGTTTTTCATTTTGACCTGATTCGGGCCGGCCCATACCGGGAGGTTTTCCTGACTCCGCGGTCAGGAATTTCTTGATTTTTGGGCCAAAAATTATGCCGTCCCAAATCAAGCATCCAAAGGTGCCTCTAACCCTTAAATTCAACCCCGAATCTCATGGCGGCCTTCGTTTTTCAATTTGACCTGATTCCGTCCGGCCCATCCTGGGAGGTTTTCCTGACTCCGCGGTCAGGAATTTCTTGATTTTGGGGCCAAAAATTGTGCCGTCCCAAATCAAGCATCCAAAGGTGCCTCTAACCCTTAAATTCAACCCCGAATCTCATGGCGGCCTTCGTTTTTCAATTTGACCTGATTCCGTCCGGCCCACCCCGTGAGGTTTTCCTGACTCCGCGGTCAGGAATTTCTTGATTTTTGGGCCAAAAATTATGCCGTCCCAAATCAAGCATCCAAAGGTGCCTCTAACCCTTAAATTCAACCCCGAATCTCATGGCGGCCTTCGTTTTTCATTTTCACCTGATTCGGGCCGGCCCATCCCGGGAGGTTTTCCTGACTCCGCGGTCAGGAATTTCTTGATTTTTGGGTCAAAAATTATGCCGTCCCAAATCAAGCATCCAAAGGTGCCTCTAACCCTTAAAATCAACCCCGAATCTCATGGCGGCCTTCGTTTTTCAATTTGACCTGATTCGGTCCGGCCCACCCCAGGAGGTTTTCCTGACTCCGCGGTCAGGAATTTCTTGATTTTTGGGCCAAAAATTATGCCGTCCCAAATCAAGCATCCAAAGGTGCCTCTAACCCTTAAATTCAACCCCGAATCTCATGGCGGCCTTCGTTTTTCAATTTGACCTGATTCCGTCCGGCCCACCCCGTGAGGTTTTCCTGACTCCGCGGTCAGGAATTTCTTGATTTTGGGGCCAAAAATTATGCCGTCCCAAATCAAGCATCCAAAGGTGCCTCTAACCCTTAAATTCAACCCCGAATCTCATGGCGGCCTTCGTTTTTCAATTTGACCAGATTCGGTCCGGCCCACCCCAGGAGGTTTTCCTGACTCCGCGGTCAGGAATTTCTTGATTTTGGGGCCAAAAATTGTGCCGTCCCAAATCAAGCATCCAAAGGTGCCTCTAACCCTTAAATTCAACCCCGAATCTCATGGCGGCCTTCGTTTTTCATTTTGACCTGATTCGGGCCGGCCCATTCCGGGAGGTTTTCCTGACTCCGCGGTCAGGAATTTCTTGATTTTTGGGCCAAAAATTATGCCGTCCCAAATCAAGCATCCAAAGGTGCCTCTAACCCTTAAATTCAACCCCGAATCTCATGGCGGCCTTCGTTTTTCAATTTGACCTGATTCCGTCCGGCCCACCCCGTGAGGTTTTCCTGACTCCGCGGTCAGGAATTTCTTGATTTTTGGGCCAAAAATTATGCCGTCCCAAATCAAGCATCCAAAGGTGCCTCTAACCCTTAAATTCAACCCCGAATCTCATGGCGGCCTTTGTTTTTCAATTTGACCTGATTCTGTCCGGCCCACCCCGTGAGGTTTTCCTGACTCCGCGGTCAGGAATTTCTTGATTTTGGGGCCAAAAATTGTGCCGTCCCAAATCAAGCATCCAAAGGTGCCTCTAACCCTTAAATTCAACCCCGAATCTCATGGCGGCCTTCGTTTTGCATTTTGACCTGATTCAGGCTGGCCCATCCCGGGAGGTTTTCCTGACTCCGCGGTCAGGAATTTCTTGATTTTTGGGCCAAAAATTATGCCGTCCCAAATCAAGCATCCAAAGGTGCCTCTAACCCTTAAATTCAACTCCGAATCTCATGGCGGCCTTTGTTTTTCAATTTGACCTGATTCCGTCCGGCCCACCCCGTGAGGTTTTCCTGACTCCGCGGTCAGGAATTTCTTGATTTTGGGGCCAAAAATTATGCCGTCCCAAATCAAGCATCCAAAGGTGCCTCTAACCCTTAAATTCAACCCCGAATCTCATGGCGGCCTTCGTTTTTCATTTTGACCTGATTCAGGCTGGCCCATCCCGGGAGGTTTTCCTGACTCCGCGGTCAGGAATTTCTTGATTTTTGGGCCAAAAATTATGCCGTCCCAAATCAAGCATCCAAAGGTGCCTCTAACCCTTAAATTCAACCCCGAATCTCATGGCGGCCTTCGTTTTTCAATTTGACCTGATTCCGTCCGGCCCACCCCGTGAGGTTTTCCTGACTCCGCGGTCAGGAATTTCTTGATTTTTGGGCCAAAAATTATGCCGTCCCAAATCAAGCATCCAAAGGTGCCTCTAACCCTTAAATTCAACCCCGAATCTCATGGCGGCCTTTGTTTTTCAATTTGACCTGATTCTGTCCGGCCCACCCCGTGAGGTTTTCCTGACTCCGCGGTCAGGAATTTCTTGATTTTGGGGCCAAAAATTGTGCCGTCCCAAATCAAGCATCCAAAGGTGCCTCTAACCCTTAAATTCAACCCCGAATCTCATGGCGGCCTTCGTTTTGCATTTTGACCTGATTCAGGCTGGCCCATCCCGGGAGGTTTTCCTGACTCCGCGGTCAGGAATTTCTTGATTTTTGGGCCAAAAATTATGCCGTCCCAAATCAAGCATCCAAAGGTGCCTCTAACCCTTAAATTCAACTCCGAATCTCATGGCGGCCTTTGTTTTTCAATTTGACCTGATTCCGTCCGGCCCACCCCGTGAGGTTTTCCTGACTCCGCGGTCAGGAATTTCTTGATTTTTGGGCCAAAAATTATGCCGTCCCAAATCAAGCATCCAAAGGTGCCTCTAACCCTTAAATTCAACCCCGAATCTCATGGCGGCCTTCGTTTTTCATTTTGACCTGATTCGGGCCGGCCCATACCGGGAGGTTTTCCTGACTCCGCGGTCAGGAATTTCTTGATTTTTGGGCCAAAAAATATGCCGTCCCAAATCAAGCATCCAAAGGTGCCTCTAACCCTTAAATTCAACCCCGAATCTCATGGCGGCCTTTGTTTTTCAATTTGACCTGATTCCGTCCGGCCCACCCCATGAGGTTTTCCTGACTCCGCGGTCAGGAATTTCTTGATTTTGGGGCCAAAAATTGTGCCGTCCCAAATCAAGCATCCAAAGGTGCCTCTAACCCTTAAATTCAACCCCGAATCTCATGGCGGCCTTCGTTTTTCAATTTGACCAGATTCGGTCCGGCCCACCCCAGGAGGTTTTCCTGACTCCGCGGTCAGGAATTTCTTGATTTTTGGGCCAAAAATTATGCCGTCCCAAACCAAGCATCCAAAGGTGCCTCTAACCCTTAAATTCAACCCCGAATCTCATGGCGGCCTTCGTTTTTCATTTTGACCTGATTCGGGCCGGCCCATCCCGGGAGGTTTTCCTGACTCCGCGGTCAGGAATTTCTTGATTTTTGGGTCAAAAATTATGCCGTCCGAAATCAAGCATCCAAAGGTGCCTCTAACCCTTAAAATCAACCCCGAATCTCATGGCGGCCTTCATTTTTCAATTTGACCTGATTCGGTCCGGCCCACCCCAGGAGGTTTTACTGACTCCGCGGTCAGGAATTTCTTGATTTTTGGGCCAAAAATTATGCCGTCCCAAATCAAGCATCCAAAGGTGCCTCTAACCCTTAAATTCAACCCCGAATCTCATGGCGGCCTTCGTTTTTCATTTTGACCTGATTCGGGCCGGCCCATCCCGGGAGGTTTTCCTGACTCCGCGGTCAGGAATTTCTTGATTTTTGGGCCAAAAATTATGCCGTCCCAAATCAAGCATCCAAAGGTGCCTCTAACCCTTAAATTCAACCCCGAATCTCATGGCGGCCTTCATTTTTCAATTTGACCTGATTCCGTCCGGCCCACCCCGTGAGGTTTTCCTGACTCCGCGGTCAGGAATTTCTTGATTTTGGGGCCAAAAATTATGCCGTCCCAAATCAAGCATCCAAAGGTGCCTCTAACCCTTAAATTCAACCCCGAATCTCATGGCGGCCTTCGTTTTTCAATTTGACCTGATTCGGTCCGGCCCACCCCAGGAGGTTTTCCTGACTCCGCGGTCAGGAATTTCTTGATTTTGGGGCCAAAAATTATGCCGTCCCAAATCAAGCATCCAAAGGTGCCTCTAACCCTTAAATTCAACCCCGAATCTCATGGCGGCCTTCGTTTTTCAATTTGACCTGATTCCGTCCGGCCCACCCCGTGAGGTTTTCCTGACTCCGCGGTCAGGAATTTCTTGATTTTTGGGCCAAAAATTATGCCGTCCCAAATCAAGCATCGAAAGGTGCCTCTAACCCTTAAATTCAACCCCGAATCTCATGGCGGCCTTCGTTTTTCATTTTCACCTGATTCGGGCCGGCCCATCCCGGGAGGTTTTCCTGACTCCGCGGTCAGGAATTTCTTGATTTTTGGGTCAAAAATTATGCCGTCCCAAATCAAGCATCCAAAGGTGCCTCTAACCCTTAAAATCAACCCCGAATCTCATGGCGGCCTTCGTTTTTCAATTTGACCTGATTCGGTCCGGCCCACCCCAGGAGGTTTTCCTGACTCCGCGGTCAGGAATTTCTTGATTTTTGGGCCAAAAATTATGCCGTCCCAAATCAAGCATCCAAAGGTGCCTCTAACCCTTAAATTCAACCCCGAATCTCATGGCGGCCTTCGTTTTTCATTTTGACCTGATTCGGGCCGGCCCATACCGGGAGGTTTTCCTGACTCCGCGGTCAGGAATTTCTTGATTTTTGGGCCAAAAATTATGCCGTCCCAAATCAAGCATCCAAAGGTGCCTCTAACCCTTAAATTCAACCCCGAATCTCATGGCGGCCTTCGTTTTTCAATTTGACCTGATTCCGTCCGGCCCATCCTGGGAGGTTTTCCTGACTCCGCGGTCAGGAATTTCTTGATTTTGGGGCCAAAAATTGTGCCGTCCCAAATCAAGCATCCAAAGGTGCCTCTAACCCTTAAATTCAACCCCGAATCTCATGGCGGCCTTCGTTTTTCAATTTGACCTGATTCCGTCCGGCCCACCCCGTGAGGTTTTCCTGACTCCGGGGTCAGGAATTTCTTGATTTTTGGGCCAAAAATTATGCCGTCCCAAATCAAGCATCCAAAGGTGCCTCTAACCCTTAAATTCAACCCCGAATCTCATGGCGGCCTTCGTTTTTCATTTTCACCTGATTCGGGCCGGCCCATCCCGGGAGGTTTTCCTGACTCCGCGGTCAGGAATTTCTTGATTTTTGGGTCAAAAATTATGCCGTCCCAAATCAAGCATCCAAAGGTGCCTCTAACCCTTAAAATCAACCCCGAATCTCATGGCGGCCTTCGTTTTTCAATTTGACCTGATTCGGTCCGGCCCACCCCAGGAGGTTTTCCTGACTCCGCGGTCAGGAATTTCTTGATTTTTGGGCCAAAAATTATGCCGTCCCAAATCAAGCATCCAAAGGTGCCTCTAACCCTTAAATTCAACCCCGAATCTCATGGCGGCCTTCGTTTTTCATTTTGACCTGATTCGGGCCGGCCCATACCGGGAGGTTTTCCTGACTCCGCGGTCAGGAATTTCTTGATTTTTGGGCCAAAAATTATGCCGTCCCAAATCAAGCATCCAAAGGTGCCTCTAACCCTTAAATTCAACCCCGAATCTCATGGCGGCCTTCGTTTTTCAATTTGACCTGATTCCGTCCGGCCCACCCCGTGAGGTTTTCCTGACTCCGCGGTCAGGAATTTCTTGATTTTGGGGCCAAAAATTATGCCGTCCCAAATCAAGCATCCAAAGGTGCCTCTAACCCTTAAATTCAACCCCGAATCTCATGGCGGCCTTCGTTTTTCAATTTGACCAGATTCGGTCCGGCCCACCCCAGGAGGTTTTCCTGACTCCGCGGTCAGGAATTTCTTGATTTTGGGGCCAAAAATTATGCCGTCCCAAATCAAGCATCCAAAGGTGCCTCTAACCCTTAAATTCAACCCCGAATCTCATGGCGGCCTTCGTTTTTCATTTTGACCTGATTCGGGCCGGCCCATCCCGGGAGGTTTTCCTGACTCCGCGGTCAGGAATTTCTTGATTTTGGGGCCAAAAATTATGCCGTCCCAACTCCAGCATCCAAAGGTGCCTCTAACCCTTAAATTCAACCCCGAATCTCATGGCGGCCTTCGTTTTTCAATTTGACCTGATTCCGTCCGGCCCATCCCGGGAGGTTTTCCTGACTCCGCGGTCAGGAATTTCTTGATTTTTGGGTCAAAAATTATGCCGTCCCAAATCAAGCATCCAAAGGTGCCTCTAACCCTTAAAATCAACCCCGAATCTCATGGCGGCCTTCGTTTTTCAATTTGACCTGATTCGGTCCGGCCCACCCCAGGAGGTTTTCCTGACTCCGCGGTCAGGAATTTCTTGATTTTTGGGCCAAAAATTATGCCGTCCCAAATCAAGCATCCAAAGGTGCCTCTAACCCTTAAATTCAACCCCGAATCTCATGGCGGCCTTCGTTTTTCAATTTGACCTGATTCCGTCCGGCCCACCCCGTGAGGTTTTCCTGACTCCGCGGTCAGGAATTTCTTGATTTTTGGGTCAAAAATTATGCCGTCCCAAATCAAGCATCCAAAGGTGCCTCTAACCCTTAAAATCAACCCCGAATCTCATGGCGGCCTTCGTTTTTCAATTTGACCTGATTCGGTCCGGCCCACCCCAGGAGGTTTTCCTGACTCCGCGGTCAGGAATTTCTTGATTTTTGGGCCAAAAATTATGCCGTCCCAAATCAAGCATCCAAAGGTGCCTCTAACCCTTAAATTCAACCCCGAATCTCATGGCGGCCTTCGTTTTTCATTTTGACCTGATTCGGTCCGGCCCACCCCAGGAGGTTTTCCTGACTCCGCGGTCAGGAATTTCTTGATTTTGGGGCCAAAAATTATGCCGTCCCAAATCAAGCATCCAAAGGTGCCTCTAACCCTTAAATTCAACCCCGAATCTCATGGCGGCCTTCGTTTTTCATTTTGACCTGATTCCGGCTGGCCCATCCCGGGAGGTTTTCCTGACTCCGCGGTCAGGAATTTCTTGATTTTTGGGCCAAAAAATATGCCGTCCCAAATCAAGCATCCAAAGGTGCCTCTAACCCTTAAATTCAACCCCGAATCTCATGGCGGCCTTTGTTTTTCAATTTGACCTGATTCCGTCCGGCCCACCCCATGAGGTTTTCCTGACTCCGCGGTCAGGAATTTCTTGATTTTGGGGCCAAAAATTGTGCCGTCCCAAATCAAGCATCCAAAGGTGCCTCTAACCCTTAAATTCAACCCCGAATCTCATGGCGGCCTTCGTTTTTCAATTTGACCAGATTCGGTCCGGCCCACCCCAGGAGGTTTTCCTGACTCCGCGGTCAGGAATTTCTTGATTTTTGGGCCAAAAATTATGCCGTCCCAAACCAAGCATCCAAAGGTGCCTCTAACCCTTAAATTCAACCCCGAATCTCATGGCGGCCTTCGTTTTTCATTTTGACCTGATTTGGGCCGGCCCATCCCGGGAGGTTTTCCTGACTCCGCGGTCAGGAATTTCTTGATTTTTGGGTCAAAAATTATGCCGTCCGAAATCAAGCATCCAAAGGTGCCTCTAACCCTTAAAATCAACCCCGAATCTCATGGCGGCCTTCATTTTTCAATTTGACCTGATTCGGTCCGGCCCACCCCAGGAGGTTTTACTGACTCCGCGGTCAGGAATTTCTTGATTTTTGGGCCAAAAATTATGCCGTCCCAAATCAAGCATCCAAAGGTGCCTCTAACCCTTAAATTCAACCCCGAATCTCATGGCGGCCTTCGTTTTTCATTTTGACCTGATTCGGGCCGGCCCATCCCGGGAGGTTTTCCTGACTCCGCGGTCAGGAATTTCTTGATTTTTGGGCCAAAAATTATGCCGTCCCAAATCAAGCATCCAAAGGTGCCTCTAACCCTTAAATTCAACCCCGAATCTCATGGCGGCCTTCATTTTTCAATTTGACCTGATTCCGTCCGGCCCACCCCGTGAGGTTTTCCTGACTCCGCGGTCAGGAATTTCTTGATTTTGGGGCCAAAAATTATGCCGTCCCAAATCAAGCATCCAAAGGTGCCTCTAACCCTTAAATTCAACCCCGAATCTCATGGCGGCCTTCGTTTTTCAATTTGACCTGATTCGGTCCGGCCCACCCCAGGAGGTTTTCCTGACTCCGCGGTCAGGAATTTCTTGATTTTGGGGCCAAAAATTATGCCGTCCCAAATCAAGCATCCAAAGGTGCCTCTAACCCTTAAATTCAACCCCGAATCTCATGGCGGCCTTCGTTTTTCAATTTGACCTGATTCCGTCCGGCCCACCCCGTGAGGTTTTCCTGACTCCGCGGTCAGGAATTTCTTGATTTTGGGGCCAAAAATTATGCCGTCCCAAATCAAGCATCCAAAGGTGCCTCTAACCCTTAAATTCAACCCCGAATCTCATGGCGGCCTTCGTTTTTCAATTTGACCTGATTCGGACCGGCCCACCCCAGGAGGTTTTCCTGACTCCGCGGTCAGGAATTTCTTGATTTTTGGGCCAAAAATTATGCCGTCCCAAATCAAGCATCCAAAGGTGCCTCTAACCCTTAAATTCAACCCCGAATCTCATGGCGGCCTTCGTTTTTCATTTTGACCTGATTCGGGCCGGCCCATCCCGGGAGGTTTTCCTGACTCCGCGGTCAGGAATTTCTTGATTTTGGGGCCAAAAATTATGCCGTCCCAAACCAAGCATCCAAAGGTGCCTCTAACCCTTAAATTCAACCCCGAATCTCATGGCGGCCTTCGTTTTTCATTTTGACCTGATTCGGGCCGGCCCATCCCGGGAGGTTTTCCTGACTCCGCGGTCAGGAATTTCTTGATTTTTGGGTCAAAAATTATGCCGTCCGAAATCAAGCATCCAAAGGTGCCTCTAACCCTTAAAATCAACCCCGAATCTCATGGCGGCCTTCATTTTTCAATTTGACCTGATTCGGTCCGGCCCACCCCAGGAGGTTTTACTGACTCCGCGGTCAGGAATTTCTTGATTTTTGGGCCAAAAATTATGCCGTCCCAAATCAAGCATCCAAAGGTGCCTCTAACCCTTAAATTCAACCCCGAATCTCATGGCGGCCTTCGTTTTTCATTTTGACCTGATTCGGGCCGGCCCATCCCGGGAGGTTTTCCTGACTCCGCGGTCAGGAATTTCTTGATTTTTGGGCCAAAAATTATGCCGTCCCAAATCAAGCATCCAAAGGTGCCTCTAACCCTTAAATTCAACCCCGAATCTCATGGCGGCCTTCATTTTTCAATTTGACCTGATTCCGTCCGGCCCACCCCGTGAGGTTTTCCTGACTCCGCGGTCAGGAATTTCTTGATTTTGGGGCCAAAAATTATGCCGTCCCAAATCAAGCATCCAAAGGTGCCTCTAACCCTTAAATTCAACCCCGAATCTCATGGCGGCCTTCGTTTTTCAATTTGACCTGATTCGGTCCGGCCCACCCCAGGAGGTTTTCCTGACTCCGCGGTCAGGAATTTCTTGATTTTGGGGCCAAAAATTATGCCGTCCCAAATCAAGCATCCAAAGGTGCCTCTAACCCTTAAATTCAACCCCGAATCTCATGGCGGCCTTCGTTTTTCAATTTGACCTGATTCCGTCCGGCCCACCCCGTGAGGTTTTCCTGACTCCGCGGTCAGGAATTTCTTGATTTTGGGGCCAAAAATTATGCCGTCCCAAATCAAGCATCCAAAGGTGCCTCTAACCCTTAAATTCAACCCCGAATCTCATGGCGGCCTTCGTTTTTCAATTTGACCTGATTCGGACCGGCCCACCCCAGGAGGTTTTCCTGACTCCGCGGTCAGGAATTTCTTGATTTTTGGGCCAAAAATTATGCCGTCCCAAATCAAGCATCCAAAGGTGCCTCTAACCCTTAAATTCAACCCCGAATCTCATGGCGGCCTTCGTTTTTCATTTTGACCTGATTCGGGCCGGCCCATCCCGGGAGGTTTTCCTGACTCCGCGGTCAGGAATTTCTTGATTTTGGGGCCAAAAATTATGCCGTCCCAAATCAAGCATCCAAAGGTGCCTCTAACCCTTAAATTCAACCCCGAATCTCATGGCGGCCTTCGTTTTTCAATTTGACCAGATTCGGTCCGGCCCACCCCAGGAGGTTTTCCTGACTCCGCGGTCAGGAATTTCTTGATTTTTGGGCCAAAAATTATGCCGTCCCAAATCAAGCATCCAAAGGTGCCTCTAACCCTTAAATTCAACCCCGAATCTCATGGCGGCCTTCGTTTTTCATTTTGACCTGATTCGGGCCGGCCCATCCCGGGAGGTTTTCCTGACTCCGCGGTCAGGAATTTCTTGATTTTTGGGCCAAAAATTATGCCGTCCCAAATCAAGCATCCAAAGGTGCCTCTAACCCTTAAATTCAACCCCGAATCTCATGGCGGCCTTCGTTTTTCATTTTGACCTGATTCGGGCCGGCCCATCCCGGGAGGTTTTCCTGACTCCGCGGTCAGGAATTTCTTGATTTTGGGGCCAAAATTTATGCCGTCCCAAATCAAGCATCCAAAGGTGCCTCTAACCCTTAAATTCAACCCCGAATCTCATGGCGGCCTTCGTTTTTCAATTTGACCAGATTCGGTCCGGCCCACCCCAGGAGGTTTTCCTGACTCCGCGGTCAGGAATTTCTTGATTTTTGGGCCAAAAATTATGCCGTCCCAAATCAAGCATCCAAAGGTGCCTCTAACCCTTAAATTCAACCCCGAATCTCATGGCGGCCTTCGTTTTTCATTTTGACCTGATTCGGGCCGGCCCATCCCGGGAGGTTTTCCTGACTCCGCGGTCAGGAATTTCTTGATTTTTGGGCCAAAAATTATGCCGTCCCAAATCCAGCATCCAAAGGTGCCTCTAACCCTTAAATTCAACCCCGAATCTCATGGCGGCCTTCGTTTTTCAATTTGACCTGATTCCGTCCGGCCCATCCCGGGAGGTTTTCCTGACTCCGCGGTCAGGAATTTCTTGATTTTGGGGCCAAAAATTGTGCCGTCCCAAATCAAGCATCCAAAGGTGCCTCTAACCCTTAAATTCAACCCCGAATCTCATGGCGGCCTTCGTTTTTCAATTTGACCTGATTCCGTCCGGCCCACCCCGTGAGGTTTTCCTGACTCCGCGGTCAGGAATTTCTTGATTTTTGGGCCAAAAATTATGCCGTCCCAAATCAAGCATCCAAAGGTGCCTCTAACCCTTAAATTCAACCCCGAATCTCATGGCGGCCTTCGTTTTTCATTTTGACCTGATTCGGGTCGGCCCATCCCGGGAGGTTTTCCTGACTCCGCGGTCAGGAATTTCTTGATTTTTGGGCCAAAAAATATGCCGTCCCAAATCAAGCATCCAAAGGTGCCTCTAACCCTTAAATTCAACCCCGAATCTCATGGCGGCCTTCGTTTTTCAATTTGACCTGATTCGGGCCGGCCCATCCCGGGAGGTTTTCCTGACTCCGCGGTCAGGAATTTCTTGATTTTTGGGCCAAAAAATATGCCGTCCCAAATCAAGCATCCAAAGGTGCCTCTAACCCTTAAATTCAACCCCGAATCTCATGGCGGCCTTCGTTTTTCAATTTGACCTGATTCGGTCCGGCCCACCCCAGGAGGTTTTCCTGACTCCGCGGTCAGGAATTTCTTGATTTTGGGGCCAAAAATTATGCCGTCCCAAATCAAGCATCCAAAGGTGCCTCTAACCCTTAAATTCAACCCCGAATCTCATGGCGGCCTTCGTTTTTCAATTTGACCTGATTCCGTCCGGCCCACCCCGTGAGGTTTTCCTGACTCCGCGGTCAGGAATTTCTTGATTTTGGGGCCAAAAATTATGCCGTCCCAAATCAAGCATCCAAAGGTGCCTCTAACCCTTAAATTCAACCCCGAATCTCATGGCGGCCTTCGTTTTTCAATTTGACCTGATTCGGACCGGCCCACCCCAGGAGGTTTTCCTGACTCCGCGGTCAGGAATTTCTTGATTTTTGGGCCAAAAATTATGCCGTCCCAAATCAAGCATCCAAAGGTGCCTCTAACCCTTAAATTCAACCCCGAATCTCATGGCGGCCTTCGTTTTTCATTTTGACCTGATTCGGGCCGGCCCATCCCGGGAGGTTTTCCTGACTCCGCGGTCAGGAATTTCTTGATTTTGGGGCCAAAAATTATGCCGTCCCAAATCAAGCATCCAAAGGTGCCTCTAACCCTTAAATTCAACCCCGAATCTCATGGCGGCCTTCGTTTTTCAATTTGACCAGATTCGGTCCGGCCCACCCCAGGAGGTTTTCCTGACTCCGCGGTCAGGAATTTCTTGATTTTTGGGCCAAAAATTATGCCGTCCCAAATCAAGCATCCAAAGGTGCCTCTAACCCTTAAATTCAACCCCGAATCTCATGGCGGCCTTCGTTTTTCATTTTGACCTGATTCGGGCCGGCCCATCCCGGGAGGTTTTCCTGACTCCGCGGTCAGGAATTTCTTGATTTTTGGGCCAAAAATTATGCCGTCCCAAATCAAGCATCCAAAGGTGCCTCTAACCCTTAAATTCAACCCCGAATCTCATGGCGGCCTTCGTTTTTCATTTTGACCTGATTCGGGCCGGCCCATCCCGGGAGGTTTTCCTGACTCCGCGGTCAGGAATTTCTTGATTTTGGGGCCAAAATTTATGCCGTCCCAAATCAAGCATCCAAAGGTGCCTCTAACCCTTAAATTCAACCCCGAATCTCATGGCGGCCTTCGTTTTTCAATTTGACCAGATTCGGTCCGGCCCACCCCAGGAGGTTTTCCTGACTCCGCGGTCAGGAATTTCTTGATTTTTGGGCCAAAAATTATGCCGTCCCAAATCAAGCATCCAAAGGTGCCTCTAACCCTTAAATTCAACCCCGAATCTCATGGCGGCCTTCGTTTTTCATTTTGACCTGATTCGGGCCGGCCCATCCCGGGAGGTTTTCCTGACTCCGCGGTCAGGAATTTCTTGATTTTTGGGCCAAAAATTATGCCGTCCCAAATCCAGCATCCAAAGGTGCCTCTAACCTATAAATTCAACCCCGAATCTCATGGCGGCCTTCGTTTTTCAATTTGACCTGATTCCGTCCGGCCCATCCCGGGAGGTTTTCCTGACTCCGCGGTCAGGAATTTCTTGATTTTGGGGCCAAAAATTGTGCCGTCCCAAATCAAGCATCCAAAGGTGCCTCTAACCCTTAAATTCAACCCCGAATCTCATGGCGGCCTTCGTTTTTCAATTTGACCTGATTCCGTCCGGCCCACCCCGTGAGGTTTTCCTGACTCCGCGGTCAGGAATTTCTTGATTTTTGGGCCAAAAATTATGCCGTCCCAAATCAAGCATCCAAAGGTGCCTCTAACCCTTAAATTCAACCCCGAATCTCATGGCGGCCTTCGTTTTTCATTTTGACCTGATTCGGGCCGGCCCATCCCGGGAGGTTTTCCTGACTCCGCGGTCAGGAATTTCTTGATTTTTGGGCCAAAAAATATGCCGTCCCAAATCAAGCATCCAAAGGTGCCTCTAACCCTTAAATTCAACCCCGAATCTCATGGCGGCCTTCGTTTTTCAATTTGACCTGATTCCGTCCGGCCCATCCCGGGAGGTTTTCCTGACTCCGCGGTCAGGAATTTCTTGATTTTTGGGTCAAAAATTATGCCGTCCCAAATCAAGCATCCAAAGGTGCCTCTAACCCTTAAATTCAACCCCGAATCTCATGGCGGCCTTCGTTTTTCAATTTGACCTGATTCGGTCCGGCCCACCCCAGGAGGTTTTCCTGACTCCGCGGTCAGGAATTTCTTGATTTTGGGGCCAAAAATTATGCCGTCCCAAATCAAGCATCCAAAGGTGCCTCTAACCCTTAAATTCAACCCCGAATCTCATGGCGGCCTTCGTTTTTCAATTTGACCTGATTCGGTCCGGCCCATCCCAGGAGGTTTTCCTGACTCCGCGGTCAGGAATTTCTTGATTTTGGGGCCAAAAATTATGCCGTCCCAAATCAAGCATCCAAAGGTGCCTCTAACCCTTAAATTCAACCCCGAATCTCATGGCGGCCTTCGTTTTTCAATTTGACCAGATTCGGTCCGGCCCACCCCAGGAGGTTTTCCTGACTCCGCGGTCAGGAATTTCTTGATTTTTGGGCCAAAAATTATGCCGTCCCAAATCAAGCATCCAAAGGTGCCTCTAACCCTTAAATTCAACCCCGAATCTCATGGCGGCCTTCGTTTTTCATTTTGACCTGATTCGGGCCGGCCCATCCCGGGAGGTTTTCCTGACTCCACGGTCAGGAATTTCTTGATTTTTGGGCCAAAAATTATGCCGTCCCAAATCAAGCATCCAAAGGTGCCTCTAACCCTTAAATTCAACCCCGAATCTCATGGCGGCCTTCGTTTTTCAATTTGACCTGATTCCGTCCGGCCCACCCCGTGAGGTTTTCCTGACTCCGCGGTCAGGAATTTCTTGATTTTGGGGCCAAAAATTATGCCGTCCCAAATCAAGCATCCAAAGGTGCCTCTAACCCTTAAATTCAACCCCGAATCTCATGGCGGCCTTCGTTTTTCAATTTGACCTGATTCCGTCCGGCCCATCCCGGGAGGTTTTCCTGACTCCGCGGTCAGGAATTTCTTGATTTTGGGGCCAAAAATTATGCCGTCCCAAATCAAGCATCCAAAGGTGCCTCTAACCCTTAAATTCAACCCCGAATCTCATGGCGGCCTTCGTTTTTCAATTTGACCTGATTCGGTCCGGCCCATCCCAGGAGGTTTTCCTGACTCCGCGGTCAGGAATTTCTTGATTTTGGGGCCAAAAATTATGCCGTCCCAAATCAAGCATCCAAAGGTGCCTCTAACCCTTAAATTCAACCCCGAATCTCATGGCGGCCTTCGTTTTTCATTTTGACCTGATTCAGGCTGGCCCATCCCGGGAGGTTTTCCTGACTCCGCGGTCAGGAATTTCTTGATTTTTGGGCCAAAAATTATGCCGTCCCAAATCAAGCATCCAAAGGTGCCTCTAACCCTTAAATTCAACCCCGAATCTCATGGCGGCCTTTGTTTTTCAATTTGACCTGATTCCGTCCGGCCCACCCCGTGAGGTTTTCCTGACTCCGCGGTCAGGAATTTCTTGATTTTGGGGCCAAAAATTGTGCCGTCCCAAATCAAGCATCCAAAGGTGCCTCTAACCCTTAAATTCAACCCCGAATCTCATGGCGGCCTTCGTTTTTCAATTTGACCTGATTCCGTCCGGCCCACCCCGTGAGGTTTTCCTGACTCCGCGGTCAGGAATTTCTTGATTTTTGGGCCAAAAATTATGCCGTCCCAAATCAAGCATCCAAAGGTGCCTCTAACCCTTAAATTCAACCCCGAATCTCATGGCGTCCTTCGTTTTTTAATTTGACCTGATTCCGTCCGGCCCATCCTGGGAGGTTTTCCTGACTCCGCGGTCAGGAATTTCTTGATTTTGGGGCCAAAAATTATGCCGTCCCAAATCAAGCATCCAAAGGTGCCTCTAACCCTGAAATTCAACCCCGAATCTCATGGCGGCCTTCGTTTTTCAATTTGACCTGATTCGGGCTGGCCCATCCCGGGAGGTTTTCCTGACTCCGCGGTCAGGAATTTCTTGATTTTTGGGCCAAAAATTATGCCGTCCCAAATCAAGCATCCAAAGGTGCCTCTAACCCTTAAATTCAACCCCGAATCTCATGGCGGCCTTCGTTTTTCAATTTGACCTGATTCGGGCTGGCCCATCCCGGGAGGTTTTCCTGACTCCGCGGTCAGGAATTTCTTGATTTTTGGGCCAAAAATTATGCCGTCCCAAATCAAGCATCCAAAGGTGCCTCTAACCCTTAAATTCAACCCCGAATCTCATGGCGGCCTTTGTTTTTCAATTTGACCTGATTCCGTCCGGCCCACCCCGTGAGGTTTTCCTGACTCCGCGGTCAGGAATTTCTTGATTTTGGGGCCAAAAATTGTGCCGTCCCAAATCAAGCATCCAAAGGTGCCTCTAACCCTTAAATTCAACCCCGAATCTCATGGCGTCCTTCGTTTTTTAATTTGACCTGATTCCGTCCGGCCCACCCCAGGAGGTTTTCCTGACTCCGCGGTCAGGAATTTCTTGATTTTGGGGCCAAAAATTATGCCGTCCCAAATCAAGCATCCAAAGGTGCCTCTAACCCTTAAATTCAACCCCGAATCTCATGGCGGCCTTCGTTTTTCATTTTGACCTGATTCAGGCTGGCCCATCCCGGGAGGTTTTCCTGACTCCGCGGTCAGGAATTTCTTGATTTTGGGGCCAAAAATTGTGCCGTCCCAAATCAAGCATCCAAAGGTGCCTCTAACCCTTAAATTCAACCCCGAATCTCATGGCGGCCTTCGTTTTTCAATTTGACCTGATTCGGTCCGGCCCATCCTGGGAGGTATTCCTGACTCCGCGGTCAGGAATTTCTTGATTTTTGGGCCAAAAATTATGCCGTCCCAAATCAAGCATCCAAAGGTGCCTCTAACCCTTAAATTCAACCCCGAATCTCATGGCGTCCTTCGTTTTTTAATTTGACCTGATTCCGTCCGGCCCATCCTGGGAGGTTTTCCTGACTCCGCGGTCAGGAATTTCTTGATTTTGGGGCCAAAAATTATGCCGTCCCAAATCAAGCATCCAAAGGTGCCTCTAACCCTTAAATTCAACCCCGAATCTCATGGCGGCCTTCGTTTTTCAATTTGACCTGATTCGGTCCGGCCCACCCCAGGAGGTTTTCCTGACTCCGCGGTCAGGAATTTCTTGATTTTTGGGCCAAAAATTATGCCGACCCAAA
>JALMGJ010000195.1:0-43515 GCA_023362775.1 Charina bottae | reverse complement strand
AAAAATGAATAAAAAGGAAAAAAGAAAAAGAAGAAAAAGAAGTATGGGAAAAAACAGGAAAAACGAATAAAACGGAAAAATGAGAAAAATGAGAAAAACTACTAAAAAGGGGGAAAAAGAGAAAAAAGAGAAAGGGGGAAAAAGAAAAACAAGGAAAAAAATGGGAAATAACATGAAAAAAGAAAAAAATGGGAAAAAAAGAAAAATGAGAAAAATGAGAAAAATGAGAATGGGAAAAATGAGAAAAATGAGAAAAACGACTAAAGAGGGAGAAAACAAGAATGGGAAAAATAGGGAAAAAAGAGAAAAGGGGAAAAAAGAAAAACAAGGGAAAAATGGGAAATAACAAGAAAAAAGAAAAAAATGGAAAAAAGAGAAAATGAGAAAAATGGGAAGAACGACTAAAGAGGGAAAAAACAAAAAAGAAATAGAAGGGGGAAAAAAGAAAAACAACGGAAAGAAGAATGGGAAAAACGGGAAAAACAAATAACAGAAAAAAAGAAAAATGAGAAGTAAAAATGAAAAAAAATGAGAAAAACAAGAAAAACGACTAAAAGGGGGGGAAATAAAAAAGGAGAAAAAGAAAAACAAGAAAAACAAGAATGGGAAAAAACAGGAAAAACGAATAAAATGGAAAAAAAGAAATACGAGAAAAATAAGAAGGGGAAAAATGATAAAAATGACCAAAGAAGGAAAAAAGAAAAGCAGAAGAAAAAGAGAAAATGGAACAAAGAAAAACAAGAAAAAGAAGTATGGGAAAAAACAGGAAAGACGAATAAAATGGAAAAATGAGAAAAATGAGAAAAACTACTAAAAAGGGGAAAAAAGAGAAAAAAGAGAAGGGGAAAAAGAAAAACAAGGGAAAAAATGGGAAATAACATGAAAAAACAAAAAAATGGGAAAAAAAGAAAAATGAGAAAAATGAGAATGGGAAAAATGAGAAAAATGAGAAAAACGACAAAAGAGGGAAAAAACAAAAGAAGAAGAAAAAGAAAAAGTGGAAAAAGAAAAACAAGAAAAACAAGAATGGGAAATAAAAAGGAAAAACGAATAAAAAGGAAAAAAGAAAAAGAAGAAAAAGAAGTATGGGAAAAAACAGGAAAAACGAATAAAATGGAAAAATGAGAAAAATGAGAAAAACTACTAAAAAGGGGGAAAAAGAGAAAAAAGAGAAAGGGGGAAAAAGAAAAACAAGGAAAAAAATTGGAAATAACATGAAAAAAGAAAAAATGGGAAAAAAAGAAAAATGAGAAAAATGAGAAAAATGAGAAAAATGAGAATGGGAAAAATGACAAAAACGACTAAAGAGGGAGAAAACAAGAATGGGAAAATTAGGGAAAAAAGAGAAAGGGGGAAAAAAGAGAAACAAGGAAAAAATGGGAAATAACATGAAAAAAGAAAAAAATGGAAAAAAGTGAAAATGAGAAAAATGGGAAGACCGACTAAAGGGGGAAAAAACAAAAAAGAAATAGAATGGGAAAAAACAGGAAAAACGAATAAAATGGAAAAAAAGAAATACGAGAAAAATAAGAAGGGGAAAAATGATAAAAACTACCAAAGAAGGAAAAAACAAAAGAAGAAGAAAAAGAGAAAGTGGAACAAAGAAAAACAATAAAAACAAGAATGGGAAATAAACAGGAAAAACCAATAAAAAGGAAAAAAGAAAAAGAAGAAAAAGAAGTATGGGAAAAAACAGGAAAAACGAATAAAATGGAAAAATGAAAAAATGAGAAAAACTACTAAAAATGGGAAAAAGAGAAAAAAGAGAAAGGGGAAAAAAGAAAAACAAGGGAAAAAATGGGAAATAACATGAAAAAAGAAAAAACTGGGGAAAAAAGGAAAATGAGAAAAATGAGAATTGGAAAAATGAGAAAAATGAGAAAAACGACTAAAGAGAGAAAAAAAGAATGGGAAAAATAGGGGAAAAAGAGAAAAGGGGGAAAAAGACAAACAAGAATGGGAAAAAACAGGAATAATGAATAAACTGGAAATAAGAAAAATGAGAAAAATGAAAAAACGACTAAAGAGGGAAAAAATAAAAGAACAAAAAGAGAAAGTGGAAAAAAGAAAAATAAGGAAGACAAGAACCAGAAAAAATGGGAAAAACGAATAAAATGGAAAAAAAGAAAATTGAGAAAAATGAGAAAAACTACTAAAAAGGGGAAAAAAGAGGAAAAAGAGAAAGGGGAAAAAAGAAAAACAAGGAAAAAAATGGGAAATAACATGAAAAAAGAAAAAAATGGAAAAAAAAATAATGAGAAAAATGGGAAGAACGAGTAAAGAAGGAAAAAACAAAAAAGAAATAGAAGGGGAAAAAAAGAAAAACAAGGGAAAGAAGAATGGGAAAAATTGGAAAAACAAATAACAGAAAAAAAGAAAAATGAGAAGTAAAAATAAAAAATGAGAAAAACGACTAAAAAGGGGGGAAAATAAAATAGGAGAAAAAAGAAAAACAAGAAAAACAAGAATGGGAAATAAACAGGAAAAACGAATAAAAAGGAAAAAAGAAAAATAAGAAAAAGAAGTATGGGAAAAAACAGGAAAAACGAATAAAATGGAAAAATGAGAAAAAAGGGGAAAAAATAGAAAAAGGAGAAAGGGGGAAAAAGAAAAACAAGGTAAATAATGGGAAATAACATGAAAAAAGAAAAAAATGGGAAAAAAAGAAAAATGAGAATGGGAAAAATGAGAACAACGAGAAAAATGACTAAAGAGGGAGAAAACAAGAATGGGAAAATTAGGGAAAAAAGAGAAAAGGGGAAAAAAGAAAAACAAGGAAAAAATGGGAAATAACATGAAAAAAGAAAAAAATGGAAAAAAGAGAAAATGAGAAAAATGGGAAGAACGACTAAAGAGGGAAAAAACAAAAAAGAAATAGAAGGGGGGGAAAAGAAAAACAAGGGAAAGAAGAATGGGAAAAACGGGAAAAACAAATAACAGAAAAAAAGAAAAATGAGAAGTAAAAATGAAAAAAAATGAGAAAAAATGAGTAAAACAAGAAAAACGACTAAAAGGGGGGGAAATAAAAAAGGAGAAAAAGAAAAACAAGAAAAACAAGAATGGGAAAAAACAGGAAAAACGAATAAAATGGAAAAAAAGAAATACGAGAAAAATAAGAAGGGGAAAAATGATAAAAACGACCAAAGAAGGAAAAAACAAAAGCAGAAGAAAAAGAGAAAGTGGAACAAAGAAAAACAAGAAAAAGAAGTATGGGAAAAAACAGGAAAGACGAATAAAATGGAAAAATGAGAAAAATGAGAAAAACTACTAAAAAGGGGAAAAAAGAGAAAAAAGAGAAAGGGGGAAAAAGAAAAACAAGGGAAAAAATGGGAAATAACATGAAAAAAGAAAAAAATGGGAAAAAAAGAAAAATGAGAAAAATGAGAATGGGAAAAATGAGAAAAATGAGAAAAACGACTAAAGAGGGAGGAAACAAGAATGGGAAAATTAGGGAAAAAAAGAGAAAAGGGGAAAAAAGAAAAACAAGGAAAAAATGGGAAATAACATGAAAAAAGAAAAAAATGGAAAAAAGAGAAAATGAGAAAAATGGGAAGAACGACTAAAGAGGGAAAAAACAAAAAAGAAATAGAAGGGGGGGAAAAGAAAAACAAGGGAAAGAAGAATGGGAAAAACGGGAAAAACAAGTAACAGAAAAAAAGAAAAATGAGAAGTAAAAATGAAAAAAAATGAGAAAAACAAGAAAAATGACTAAAAGGGGGGGAAATAAAAAAGGAGAAAAACAAAAACAAAAAAAACAAGAATGGGAAAAAACAGGAAAAACGAATAAAATGGAAAAAAAAATATGAGAAAAATAAGAAGGGGAAAAATGATAAAAACGACCAAAGAAGGAAAAAACAAAAGAAGAAGAAAAAGAGAAAGTGGAACAAAGAAAAACAATAAAAACAAGAATGGGAAATAAACAGGAAAAACCAATAAAAAGGAAAAAAGAAAAACAAGAAAAAGAAGTATGGGAAAAAACAGGAAAAACGAATAAAATGGAAAAATGAAAAAATGAGAAAAACTACTAAAAATGGGAAAAAGAGAAAAAAGAGAAAGGGGAAAAAAGAAAAACAAGGGAAAAAATGGGAAATAACATGAAAAAAGAAAAAACTGCGGGAAAAAGGAAAATGAGAAAAATGAGAATGGGAAAAATGAGAAAAATGAGAAAAACGACTAAAGAGAGAGAAAACAAGAATGGGAAAAATAGGGAAAAAATAGAAAAGGGGGAAAAAGAAAAACAAGAATGGGAAAAAACAGGAATAATGAATAAACTGGAAAAAAGAAAAATGAGAAAAATGAAAAAACGACTAAAGAGGGAAAAAATAAAAGAACAAAAGGAGAAAGTGGAAAAAAGAAAAATAAGGAAGACAAGAACCAGAAAAAATGGGAAAAACGAAAAAAAGGAAAAAAAGAAAATTGAGAAAAATGAGAAAAACTACTAAAAAGGGGAAAAAAGAGGAAAAAGAGAAAGAGGAAAAAAGAAAAACAAGGAAAATAATGGGAAATAACATGAAAAAAGAAAAAAATGGAAAAAAAAGAATAATGAGAAAAATGGGAAGAATGAGTAAAGAAGGAAAAAACAAAAAAGTAGAAGGAGGAAAAAAGAAAAACAAGGGAAAGAAGAATGGGAAAAATGGGAAAAACAAATAACAGAAAAAAAGAAAAATGAGAAGTAAAAATAAAAAAACGACAAAAACGACTAAAAAGGGGGGGAAATAAAAAAGGAGAAAAAGAAAAACAAGAAAAACAAGAATGGGAAAAAACAGGAAAAACGAATAAAATGGAAAAAAAGAAATACGAGAAAAATAAGAAGGGGAAAAATGATAAAAATGACCAAAGAAGGAAAAAAGAAAAGCAGAAGAAAAAGAGAAAATGGAACAAAGAAAAACAAGAAAAAGAAGTATGGGAAAAAACAGGAAAGACGAATAAAATGGAAAATTGAGAAAAATGAGAAAAACTACTAAAAAGGGGAAAAAAGAGGAAAAAGAGAAAGAGGAAAAAAGAAAAACAAGGAAAATAATGGGAAATAACATGAAAAAAGAAAAAAATGGAAAAAAAAGAATAATGAGAAAAATGGGAAGAATGAGTAAAGAAGGAAAAAACAAAAAAGAAGTAGAAGGAGGAAAAAAGAAAAACAAGGGAAAGAAGAATGGGAAAAATGGGAAAAACAAATAACAGAAAAAAAGAAAAATGAGAAGTAAAAATAAAAAAACGACAAAAACGACTAAAAAGGGGGGGAAATAAAAAAGGAGAAAAAGAAAAACAAGAAAAACAAGAATGGGAAAAAACAGGAAAAACGAATAAAATGGAAAAAAAGAAATACAAGAAAAATAAGAAGGGGAAAAATGATAAAAATGACCAAAGAAGGAAAAAAGAAAAGCAGAAGAAAAAGAGAAAATGGAACAAAGAAAAACAAGAAAAAGAAGTATGGGAAAAAACAGGAAAGACGAATAAAATGGAAAAATGAGAAAAATGAGAAAAACTACTAAAAAGGGGAAAAAAGAGAAAAAAGAGAAGGGGAAAAAGAAAAACAAGGGAAAAAATGGGAAATAACATGAAAAAAGAAAAAAATGGGAAAAAGAGAAAATGAGAAAAATGGGAAGAACGACTAAAGAGGGAAAAAACAAAAAAGAAATAGAAGTGGAAAAAAGAAAAACAAGGGAAAGAAGAATGGGAAAAACGGGAAAAACAAATAACAGAAAAAAAGAAAAATGAGAAGTAAAAATGAAAAAAACAGGAAAAAAACGAGAAAAACAAATAACAGAAAAAAAAGAAAAATGAGAAGTAAAAATGAAAAAAATGGGAAAAACGAGAAAAACGACTAAAAAGGGGGGAAATACAAAATGAGAAAAACAAGAAAAACAAGAATTGGAAAAAACAGGAAAAACGAATAAAATGGAAAAAAAGAAATACGAGAGAAATAAGAAGGGGAAAATGATAAAAACGACTAAAGAGGGAAAAACAAAAGAAGAAGAAAAAGAGAAAGTGGAAAAAGAAAAACAAGAATAACAAGAATGGGAAATAAACAGGAAAAACGAATAAAAAGGAAAAAAGAAAAAAAGAAAAAAAGGAAAAGAAGAAAAAGAAGTATGGGAAAAAACAGGAAAAACGAATAAAATGGAAAAATGAGAAAAATGAGAAAAACTACTAAAAAGGGGGGAAATACAAAAGGAGAAAAAGAAAAACAAGAAAAACGAATATAATGGAAAAAAAGAAATACGAGAAAAATAAGAAGGGGAAAATGATAAAAACGACTAAAGAGGGAAAAAAACAAAAGAAGAAGAAAAAGAGAAAATGGAACAAAGAAAAACAAGAAGAACAAGAATGGGAAATAAAAAGGAAAAATGAATAAAAAGGAAAAAAGAAAAAGAAGAAAAAGAAGTATGGGAAAAAACAGGAAAAACGAATAAAACGGAAAAATGAGAAAAATGAGAAAAACTACTAAAAAGGGGGAAAAAGAGAAAAAAGAGAAAGGGGAAAAAGAAAAACAAGGAAAAAATGGGAAATAACATGAAAAAAGAAAAAAATGGGGAAAAAAGAAAAATGAGAAAAATGAGAATGGGAAAAATGAGAAAAATGAGAAAAACGACTAAAGAGGGAGAAAACAAGAATGGGAAAAATAGGGAAAAAAGAGAAAAGGGGAAAAAAGAAAAACAAGGGAAAAATGGGAAATAACAAGAAAAAAGAAAAAAATGGAAAAAAGAGAAAATGAGAAAAATGGGAAGAACGACTAAAGAGGGAAAAAACAAAAAAGAAATAGAAGGGGGAAAAAGAAAAACAAGGCAAAGAAGAATGGGAAAAACGGGAAAAACAAATAACAGAAAAAAAGAAAAATGAGAAGTAAAAATGAAAAAAAATGAGAAAAACAAGAAAAACGACTAAAAGGGGGGGAAATAAAAAAGGAGAAAAAGAAAAACAAGAAAAACAAGAATGGGCAAAAACAGGAAAAATGAATAAAATGGAAAAAAAGAAATACGAGAAAAATAAGAAGGGGAAAAATGATAAAAACGACCAAAGAAGGAAAAAACAAAAGCAGAAGAAAAAGAGAATGTGGAACAAAGAAAAACAAGAAAAAGAAGTATGGGAAAAAACAGGAAAGACGAATAAAATGGAAAAATGAGAAAAATGAGAAAAACTACTAAAAAGGGGAAAAAAGAGAAAAAAGAGAAAGGGGGAAAAAGAAAAACAAGGGAAAAAAGAGAAAATGAGAAAAATGGGAAGAACGACTAAAGAGGGAAAAAACAAAAAAGAAATAGAAGTGGAAAAAAGAAAAACAAGGGAAAGAAGAATGGGAAAAACGGGAAAAACAAATAACAGAAAAAAAGAAAAATGAGAAGTAAAAATGAAAAAAACAAGAAAAACAAGAAAAACGACTAAAAAGGGGGGAAATACAAAAGGAGAAAAAGAAAAACAAGAAAAACGAATATAATGGAAAAAAAGAAATACGAGAAAAATAAGAAGGGGAAAATGATAAAAACGACTAAAGAGGGAAAAAAACAAAAGAAGAAGAAAAAGAGAAAATGGAACAAAGAAAAACAAGAAGAACAAGAATGGGAAATAAAAAGGAAAAATGAATAAAAAGGAAAAAAGAAAAAGAAGAAAAAGAAGTATGGGAAAAAACAGGAAAAACGAATAAAACGGAAAAATGAGAAAAATGAGAAAAACTACTAAAAAGGGGGAAAAAGAGAAAAAAGAGAAAGGGGAAAAAGAAAAACAAGGAAAAAAATGGGAAATAACATGAAAAAAGAAAAAAATGGGAAAAAAAGAAAAATGAGAAAAATGAGAATGGGAAAAATGAGAAAAATGAGAAAAACGACTAAAGAGGGAGAAAACAAGAATGGGAAAAATAGGGAAAAAAGAGAAAAGGGGAAAAAAGAAAAACAAGGGAAAAATGGGAAATAACAAGAAAAAAGAAAAAAATGGAAAAATGAGAAAATGAGAAAAATGGGAAGAACGACTAAAGAGGGAAAAAACAAAAAAGAAATAGAAGGGGGAAAAAAGAAAAACAACGGAAAGAAGAATGGGAAAAACGGGAAAAACAAATAACAGAAAAAAAGAAAAATGAGAAGTAAAAATGAAAAAAAATGAGAAAAACAAGAAAAACGACTAAAAGGGGGGGAAATAAAAAAGGAGAAAAAGAAAAACAAGAAAAACAAGAATGGGAAAAAACAGGAAAAACGAATAAAATGGAAAAAAAGAAATACGAGAAAAATAAGAAGGGGAAAAATGATAAAAATGACCAAAGAAGGAAAAAAGAAAAGCAGAAGAAAAAGAGAAAATGGAACAAAGAAAAACAAGAAAAAGAAGTATGGGAAAAAACAGGAAAGACGAATAAAATGGAAAAATGAGAAAAATGAGAAAAACTACTAAAAAGGGGAAAAAAGAGAAAAAAGAGAAGGGGAAAAAGAAAAACAAGGGAAAAAATGGGAAATAACATGAAAAAACAAAAAAATGGGAAAAAAAGAAAAATGAGAAAAATGAGAATGGGAAAAATGAGAAAAATGAGAAAAACGACAAAAGAGGGAAAAAACAAAAGAAGAAGAAAAAGAAAAAGTGGAAAAAGAAAAACAAGAAAAACAAGAATGGGAAATAAAAAGGAAAAACGAATAAAAAGGAAAAAAGAAAAAGAAGAAAAAGAAGTATGGGAAAAAACAGGAAAAACGAATAAAATGGAAAAATGAGAAAAATGAGAAAAACTACTAAAAAGGGGGAAAAAGAGAAAAAAGAGAAAGGGGGAAAAAGAAAAACAAGGAAAAAAATTGGAAATAACATGAAAAAAGAAAAAAATGGGAAAAAAAGAAAAATGAGAAAAATGAGAAAAATGAGAATGGGAAAAATGAGAAAAACGACTAAAGAGGGAGAAAACAAGAATGGGAAAATTAGGGAAAAAAGAGAAAGGGGGAAAAAAGAAAAACAAGGAAAAAATGGGAAATAACATGAAAAAAGAAAAAAATGGAAAAAAGTGAAAATGAGAAAAATGGGAAGAACGACTAAAGGGGGAAAAAACAAAAAAGAAATAGAATGGGAAAAAACAGGAAAAACGAATAAAATGGAAAAAAAGAAATACGAGAAAAATAAGAAGGGGAAAAATGATAAAAACTACCAAAGAAGGAAAAAACAAAAGAAGAAGAAAAAGAGAAAGTGGAACAAAGAAAAACAAGAAAAAGAAGTATGGGAAAAAACAGGAAAGACGAATAAAAAGGAAAAAAGAAAAAGAAGAAAAAGAAGTATGAGAAAAAACAGGAAAAACGAACAAAATGGAAAAATGAGAAAAATGAGAAAAACTACTAAAAAGGGGGAAAAAGAGAAAAAAGAGAAAGGGGGAAAAAGAAAAACAAGGAAAAAAATGGGAAATAACATGAAAAAAGAAAAAAATGGGAAAAAAAAGAAAAATGAGAAAAATGAGTATGGGAAAAATGAGAAAAATGAGAAAAACAACTAAAGAGGGAGAAAACAAGAATGGGAAAAATAGGGAAAAAAGAGAAAAGGGGAAAAAAGAAAAACAAGGAAAAAATGGGAAATAACATGAAAAAAGAAAAAAATGGAAAAAAGAGAAAATGAGAAAAATGGGAAGAACGACTAAAGAGGGAAAAAACAAAAAAGAAATAGAAGGGGGAAAAAGAAAAACAAGGCAAAGAAGAATGGGAAAAACGGGAAAAACAAATAACAGAAAAAAAGAAAAATGAGAAGTAAAAATGAAAAAAACAAGAAAAACAAGAAAAACGACTAAAAAGGGGGGAAATACAAAAGGAGAAAAAGAAAAACAAGAAAAACGAATATAATGGAAAAAAAGAAATACGAGAAAAATAAGAAGGGGAAAATGATAAAAACGACTAAAGAGGGAAAAAAACAAAAGAAGAAGAAAAAGAGAAAATGGAACAAAGAAAAACAAGAAGAACAAGAATGGGAAATAAAAAGGAAAAATGAATAAAAAGGAAAAAAGAAAAAGAAGAAAAAGAAGTATGGGAAAAAACAGGAAAAACGAATAAAACGGAAAAATGAGAAAAATGAGAAAAACTACTAAAAAGGGGGAAAAAGAGAAAAAAGAGAAAGGGGGAAAAAGAAAAACAAGGAAAAAAATGGGAAATAACATGAAAAAAGAAAAAAATGGGAAAAAAAGAAAAATGAGAAAAATGAGAAAAATGAGAATGGGAAAAATGAGAAAAATGAGAAAAACGACTAAAGAGGGAGAAAACAAGAATGGGAAAAATAGGGAAAAAAGAGAAAAGGGGAAAAAAGAAAAACAAGGGAAAAATGGGAAATAACAAGAAAAAAGAAAAAAATGGAAAAAAGAGAAAATGAGAAAAATGGGAAGAACGACTAAAGAGGGAAAAAACAAAAAAGAAATAGAAGGGGGAAAAAAGAAAAACAACGGAAAGAAGAATGGGAAAAACGGGAAAAACAAATAACAGAAAAAAAGAAAAATGAGAAGTAAAAATGAAAAAAAATGAGAAAAACAAGAAAAACGACTAAAAGGGGGGGAAATAAAAAAGGAGAAAAAGAAAAACAAGAAAAACAAGAATGGGAAAAAACAGGAAAAACGAATAAAATGGAAAAAAAGAAATACGAGAAAAATAAGAAGGGGAAAAATGATAAAAATGACCAAAGAAGGAAAAAAGAAAAGCAGAAGAAAAAGAGAAAATGGAACAAAGAAAAACAAGAAAAAGAAGTATGGGAAAAAACAGGAAAGACGAATAAAATGGAAAAATGAGAAAAATGAGAAAAACTACTAAAAAGGGGAAAAAAGAGAAAAAAGAGAAGGGGAAAAAGAAAAACAAGGGAAAAAATGGGAAATAACATGAAAAAACAAAAAAATGGGAAAAAAAGAAAAATGAGAAAAATGAGAATGGGAAAAATGAGAAAAATGAGAAAAACGACAAAAGAGGGAAAAAACAAAAGAAGAAGAAAAAGAAAAAGTGGAAAAAGAAAAACAAGAAAAACAAGAATGGGAAATAAAAAGGAAAAACGAATAAAAAGGAAAAAAGAAAAAGAAGAAAAAGAAGTATGGGAAAAAACAGGAAAAACGAATAAAATGGAAAAATGAGAAAAATGAGAAAAACTACTAAAAAGGGGGAAAAAGAGAAAAAAGAGAAAGGGGGAAAAAGAAAAACAAGGAAAAAAATTGGAAATAACATGAAAAAAGAAAAAATGGGAAAAAAAGAAAAATGAGAAAAATGAGAAAAATGAGAAAAATGAGAATGGGAAAAATGACAAAAACGACTAAAGAGGGAGAAAACAAGAATGGGAAAATTAGGGAAAAAAGAGAAAGGGGGAAAAAAGAGAAACAAGGAAAAAATGGGAAATAACATGAAAAAAGAAAAAAATGGAAAAAAGTGAAAATGAGAAAAATGGGAAGACCGACTAAAGGGGGAAAAAACAAAAAAGAAATAGAATGGGAAAAAACAGGAAAAACGAATAAAATGGAAAAAAAGAAATACGAGAAAAATAAGAAGGGGAAAAATGATAAAAACTACCAAAGAAGGAAAAAACAAAAGAAGAAGAAAAAGAGAAAGTGGAACAAAGAAAAACAATAAAAACAAGAATGGGAAATAAACAGGAAAAACCAATAAAAAGGAAAAAAGAAAAAGAAGAAAAAGAAGTATGGGAAAAAACAGGAAAAACGAATAAAATGGAAAAATGAAAAAATGAGAAAAACTACTAAAAATGGGAAAAAGAGAAAAAAGAGAAAGGGGAAAAAAGAAAAACAAGGGAAAAAATGGGAAATAACATGAAAAAAGAAAAAACTGGGGAAAAAAGGAAAATGAGAAAAATGAGAATTGGAAAAATGAGAAAAATGAGAAAAACGACTAAAGAGAGAAAAAAAGAATGGGAAAAATAGGGGAAAAAGAGAAAAGGGGGAAAAAGACAAACAAGAATGGGAAAAAACAGGAATAATGAATAAACTGGAAATAAGAAAAATGAGAAAAATGAAAAAACGACTAAAGAGGGAAAAAATAAAAGAACAAAAAGAGAAAGTGGAAAAAAGAAAAATAAGGAAGACAAGAACCAGAAAAAATGGGAAAAACGAATAAAATGGAAAAAAAGAAAATTGAGAAAAATGAGAAAAACTACTAAAAAGGGGAAAAAAGAGGAAAAAGAGAAAGGGGAAAAAAGAAAAACAAGGAAAAAAATGGGAAATAACATGAAAAAAGAAAAAAATGGAAAAAAAAATAATGAGAAAAATGGGAAGAACGAGTAAAGAAGGAAAAAACAAAAAAGAAATAGAAGGGGAAAAAAAGAAAAACAAGGGAAAGAAGAATGGGAAAAATTGGAAAAACAAATAACAGAAAAAAAGAAAAATGAGAAGTAAAAATAAAAAATGAGAAAAACGACTAAAAAGGGGGGAAAATAAAATAGGAGAAAAAAGAAAAACAAGAAAAACAAGAATGGGAAATAAACAGGAAAAACGAATAAAAAGGAAAAAAGAAAAATAAGAAAAAGAAGTATGGGAAAAAACAGGAAAAACGAATAAAATGGAAAAATGAGAAAAAAGGGGAAAAAATAGAAAAAGGAGAAAGGGGGAAAAAGAAAAACAAGGTAAATAATGGGAAATAACATGAAAAAAGAAAAAAATGGGAAAAAAAGAAAAATGAGAATGGGAAAAATGAGAACAACGAGAAAAATGACTAAAGAGGGAGAAAACAAGAATGGGAAAATTAGGGAAAAAAGAGAAAAGGGGAAAAAAGAAAAACAAGGAAAAAATGGGAAATAACATGAAAAAAGAAAAAAATGGAAAAAAGAGAAAATGAGAAAAATGGGAAGAACGACTAAAGAGGGAAAAAACAAAAAAGAAATAGAAGGGGGGGAAAAGAAAAACAAGGGAAAGAAGAATGGGAAAAACGGGAAAAACAAATAACAGAAAAAAAGAAAAATGAGAAGTAAAAATGAAAAAAAATGAGAAAAAATGAGTAAAACAAGAAAAACGACTAAAAGGGGGGGAAATAAAAAAGGAGAAAAAGAAAAACAAGAAAAACAAGAATGGGAAAAAACAGGAAAAACGAATAAAATGGAAAAAAAGAAATACGAGAAAAATAAGAAGGGGAAAAATGATAAAAACGACCAAAGAAGGAAAAAACAAAAGCAGAAGAAAAAGAGAAAGTGGAACAAAGAAAAACAAGAAAAAGAAGTATGGGAAAAAACAGGAAAGACGAATAAAATGGAAAAATGAGAAAAATGAGAAAAACTACTAAAAAGGGGAAAAAAGAGAAAAAAGAGAAAGGGGGAAAAAGAAAAACAAGGGAAAAAATGGGAAATAACATGAAAAAAGAAAAAAATGGGAAAAAAAGAAAAATGAGAAAAATGAGAATGGGAAAAATGAGAAAAATGAGAAAAACGACTAAAGAGGGAGGAAACAAGAATGGGAAAATTAGGGAAAAAAAGAGAAAAGGGGAAAAAAGAAAAACAAGGAAAAAATGGGAAATAACATGAAAAAAGAAAAAAATGGAAAAAAGAGAAAATGAGAAAAATGGGAAGAACGACTAAAGAGGGAAAAAACAAAAAAGAAATAGAAGGGGGGGAAAAGAAAAACAAGGGAAAGAAGAATGGGAAAAACGGGAAAAACAAGTAACAGAAAAAAAGAAAAATGAGAAGTAAAAATGAAAAAAAATGAGAAAAACAAGAAAAATGACTAAAAGGGGGGGAAATAAAAAAGGAGAAAAACAAAAACAAAAAAAACAAGAATGGGAAAAAACAGGAAAAACGAATAAAATGGAAAAAAAAATATGAGAAAAATAAGAAGGGGAAAAATGATAAAAACGACCAAAGAAGGAAAAAACAAAAGAAGAAGAAAAAGAGAAAGTGGAACAAAGAAAAACAATAAAAACAAGAATGGGAAATAAACAGGAAAAACCAATAAAAAGGAAAAAAGAAAAACAAGAAAAAGAAGTATGGGAAAAAACAGGAAAAACGAATAAAATGGAAAAATGAAAAAATGAGAAAAACTACTAAAAATGGGAAAAAGAGAAAAAAGAGAAAGGGGAAAAAAGAAAAACAAGGGAAAAAATGGGAAATAACATGAAAAAAGAAAAAACTGCGGGAAAAAGGAAAATGAGAAAAATGAGAATGGGAAAAATGAGAAAAATGAGAAAAACGACTAAAGAGAGAGAAAACAAGAATGGGAAAAATAGGGAAAAAATAGAAAAGGGGGAAAAAGAAAAACAAGAATGGGAAAAAACAGGAATAATGAATAAACTGGAAAAAAGAAAAATGAGAAAAATGAAAAAACGACTAAAGAGGGAAAAAATAAAAGAACAAAAGGAGAAAGTGGAAAAAAGAAAAATAAGGAAGACAAGAACCAGAAAAAATGGGAAAAACGAAAAAAAGGAAAAAAAGAAAATTGAGAAAAATGAGAAAAACTACTAAAAAGGGGAAAAAAGAGGAAAAAGAGAAAGAGGAAAAAAGAAAAACAAGGAAAATAATGGGAAATAACATGAAAAAAGAAAAAAATGGAAAAAAAAGAATAATGAGAAAAATGGGAAGAATGAGTAAAGAAGGAAAAAACAAAAAAGAAGTAGAAGGAGGAAAAAAGAAAAACAAGGGAAAGAAGAATGGGAAAAATGGGAAAAACAAATAACAGAAAAAAAGAAAAATGAGAAGTAAAAATAAAAAAACGACAAAAACGACTAAAAAGGGGGGGAAATAAAAAAGGAGAAAAAGAAAAACAAGAAAAACAAGAATGGGAAAAAACAGGAAAAACGAATAAAATGGAAAAAAAGAAATACGAGAAAAATAAGAAGGGGAAAAATGATAAAAATGACCAAAGAAGGAAAAAAGAAAAGCAGAAGAAAAAGAGAAAATGGAACAAAGAAAAACAAGAAAAAGAAGTATGGGAAAAAACAGGAAAGACGAATAAAATGGAAAATTGAGAAAAATGAGAAAAACTACTAAAAAGGGGAAAAAAGAGGAAAAAGAGAAAGAGGAAAAAAGAAAAACAAGGAAAATAATGGGAAATAACATGAAAAAAGAAAAAAATGGAAAAAAAAGAATAATGAGAAAAATGGGAAGAATGAGTAAAGAAGGAAAAAACAAAAAAGAAGTAGAAGGAGGAAAAAAGAAAAACAAGGGAAAGAAGAATGGGAAAAATGGGAAAAACAAATAACAGAAAAAAAGAAAAATGAGAAGTAAAAATAAAAAAACGACAAAAACGACTAAAAAGGGGGGGAAATAAAAAAGGAGAAAAAGAAAAACAAGAAAAACAAGAATGGGAAAAAACAGGAAAAACGAATAAAATGGAAAAAAAGAAATACGAGAAAAATAAGAAGGGGAAAAATGATAAAAATGACCAAAGAAGGAAAAAAGAAAAGCAGAAGAAAAAGAGAAAATGGAACAAAGAAAAACAAGAAAAAGAAGTATGGGAAAAAACAGGAAAGACGAATAAAATGGAAAAATGAGAAAAATGAGAAAAACTACTAAAAAGGGGAAAAAAGAGAAAAAAGAGAAGGGGAAAAAGAAAAACAAGGGAAAAAATGGGAAATAACATGAAAAAACAAAAAAATGGGAAAAAAAGAAAAATGAGAAAAATGAGAATGGGAAAAATGAGAAAAATGAGAAAAACGACAAAAGAGGGAAAAAACAAAAGAAGAAGAAAAAGAAAAAGTGGAAAAAGAAAAACAAGAAAAACAAGAATGGGAAATAAAAAGGAAAAACGAATAAAAAGGAAAAAAGAAAAAGAAGAAAAAGAAGTATGGGAAAAAACAGGAAAAACGAATAAAACGGAAAAATGAGAAAAATGAGAAAAACTACTAAAAGGGGGGAAAAAGAGAAAAAAGAGAAAGGGGGAAAAAGAAAAACAAGGAAAAAAATGGGAAATAACATGAAAAAAGAAAAAAATGGGAAAAAAAGAAAAATGAGAAAAATGAGAATGGGAAAAATGAGAAAAATGAGAAAAACGACTAAAGAGGGAGAAAACAAGAATGGGAAAAATAGGGAAAAAAGAGAAAAGGGGAAAAAAGAAAAACAAGGGAAAAATGGGAAATAACAAGAAAAAAGAAAAAAATGGAAAAAAGAGAAAATGAGAAAAATGGGAAGAACGACTAAAGAGGGAAAAAACAAAAAAGAAATAGAAGGGGGAAAAAAGAAAAACAACGGAAAGAAGAATGGGAAAAACGGGAAAAACAAATAACAGAAAAAAAGAAAAATGAGAAGTAAAAATGAAAAAAAATGAGAAAAACAAGAAAAACGACTAAAAGGGGGGGAAATACAAAAGGAGAAAAAGAAAAACAAGAAAAACAAGAATGGGAAAAAACAGGAAAAACGAATAAAATGGAAAAAAAGAAATACGAGAAAAATAAGAAGGGGAAAAATGATAAAAATGACCAAAGAAGGAAAAAAGAAAAGCAGAAGAAAAAGAGAAAATGGAACAAAGAAAAACAAGAAAAAGAAGTATGGGAAAAAACAGGAAAGACGAATAAAATGGAAAAATGAGAAAAATGAGAAAAACTACTAAAAAGGGGAAAAAAGAGAAAAAAGAGAAGGGGAAAAAGAAAAACAAGGGAAAAAATGGGAAATAACATGAAAAAACAAAAAAATGGGAAAAAAAGAAAAATGAGAAAAATGAGAATGGGAAAAATGAGAAAAATGAGAAAAACGACAAAAGAGGGAAAAAACAAAAGAAGAAGAAAAAGAAAAAGTGGAAAAAGAAAAACAAGAAAAACAAGAATGGGAAATAAAAAGGAAAAACGAATAAAAAGGAAAAAAGAAAAAGAAGAAAAAGAAGTATGGGAAAAAACAGGAAAAACGAATAAAACGGAAAAATGAGAAAAATGAGAAAAACTACTAAAAAGGGGGAAAAAGAGAAAAAAGAGAAAGGGGGAAAAAGAAAAACAAGGAAAAAAATGGGAAATAACATGAAAAAAGAAAAAAATGGGAAAAAAAGAAAAATGAGAAAAATGAGAATGGGAAAAATGAGAAAAATGAGAAAAACGACTAAAGAGGGAGAAAACAAGAATGGGAAAAATAGGGAAAAAAGAGAAAAGGGGAAAAAAGAAAAACAAGGGAAAAATGGGAAATAACAAGAAAAAAGAAAAAAATGGAAAAAAGAGAAAATGAGAAAAATGGGAAGAACGACTAAAGAGGGAAAAAACAAAAAAGAAATAGAAGGGGGAAAAAAGAAAAACAACGGAAAGAAGAATGGGAAAAACGGGAAAAACAAATAACAGAAAAAAAGAAAAATGAGAAGTAAAAATGAAAAAAAATGAGAAAAACAAGAAAAACGACTAAAAGGGGGGGAAATACAAAAGGAGAAAAAGAAAAACAAGAAAAACAAGAATGGGAAAAAACAGGAAAAACGAATAAAATGGAAAAAAAGAAATACGAGAAAAATAAGAAGGGGAAAAATGATAAAAATGACCAAAGAAGGAAAAAAGAAAAGCAGAAGAAAAAGAGAAAATGGAACAAAGAAAAACAAGAAAAAGAAGTATGGGAAAAAACAGGAAAGACGAATAAAATGGAAAAATGAGAAAAATGAGAAAAACTACTAAAAAGGGGAAAAAAGAGAAAAAAGAGAAGGGGAAAAAGAAAAACAAGGGAAAAAATGGGAAATAACATGAAAAAACAAAAAAATGGGAAAAAAAGAAAAATGAGAAAAATGAGAATGGGAAAAATGAGAAAAATGAGAAAAACGACAAAAGAGGGAAAAAACAAAAGAAGAAAAAAAGAAAAAGTGGAAAAAGAAAAACAAGAAAAACAAGAATGGGAAATAAAAAGGAAAAACGAATAAAAAGGAAAAAAGAAAAAGAAGAAAAAGAAGTATGGGAAAAAACAGGAAAAACGAATAAAATGGAAAAATGAGAAAAATGAGAAAAACTACTAAAAAGGGGGAAAAAGAGAAAAAAGAGAAAGGGGGAAAAAGAAAAACAAGGAAAAAAATTGGAAATAACATGAAAAAAGAAAAAAATGGGAAAAAAAGAAAAATGAGAAAAATGAGAAAAATGAGAATGGGAAAAATGAGAAAAATGACTAAAGAGGGAGAAAACAAGAATGGGAAAATTAGGGAAAAAAGAGAAAGGGGGAAAAAAGAAAAACAAGGAAAAAATGGGAAATAACATGAAAAAAGAAAAAAATGGAAAAAAGTGAAAATGAGAAAAATGGGAAGAACGACTAAAGGGGGAAAAAACAAAAAAGAAATAGAATGGGAAAAAACAGGAAAAACGAATAAAATGGAAAAAAAGAAATACGAGAAAAATAAGAAGGGGAAAAATGATAAAAACTACCAAAGAAGGAAAAAACAAAAGAAGAAGAAAAAGAGAAAGTGGAACAAAGAAAAACAAGAAAAAGAAGTATGGGAAAAAACAGGAAAGACGAAGAAAAAGGAAAAAAGAAAAAGAAGAAAAAGAAGTATGAGAAAAAACAGGAAAAACGAACAAAATGGAAAAATGAGAAAAATGAGAAAAACTACTAAAAAGGGGGAAAAAGAGAAAAAAGAGAAAGGGGGAAAAAGAAAAACAAGAAAAACGAATATAATGGAAAAAAAGAAATACGAGAAAAATAAGAAGGGGAAAATGATAAAAACGACTAAAGAGGGAAAAAAACAAAAGAAGAAGAAAAAGAGAAAATGGAACAAAGAAAAACAAGAAGAACAAGAATGGGAAATAAAAAGGAAAAATGAATAAAAAGGAAAAAAGAAAAAGAAGAAAAAGAAGTATGGGAAAAAACAGGAAAAACGAATAAAACGGAAAAATGAGAAAAATGAGAAAAACTACTAAAAAGGGGGAAAAAGAGAAAAAAGAGAAAGGGGGAAAAAGAAAAACAAGGAAAAAAATGGGAAATAACATGAAAAAAGAAAAAAATGGGAAAAAAAAGAAAAATGAGAAAAATGAGTATGGGAAAAATGAGAAAAATGAGAAAAACAACTAAAGAGGGAGAAAACAAGAATGGGAAAAATAGGGAAAAAAGAGAAAAGGGGAAAAAAGAAAAACAAGGGAAAAATGGGAAATAACATGAAAAAAGAAAAAAATGGAAAAAAGAGAAAATGAGAAAAATGGGAAGAACGACTAAAGAGGGAAAAAACAAAAAAGAAATAGAAGGGGGAAAAAGAAAAACAAGGCAAAGAAGAATGGGAAAAACGGGAAAAACAAATAACAGAAAAAAAGAAAAATGAGAAGTAAAAATGAAAAAAACAAGAAAAACAAGAAAAACGACTAAAAAGGGGGGAAATACAAAAGGAGAAAAAGAAAAACAAGAAAAACGAATATAATGGAAAAAAAGAAATACGAGAAAAATAAGAAGGGGAAAATGATAAAAACGACTAAAGAGGGAAAAAAACAAAAGAAGAAGAAAAAGAGAAAATGGAACAAAGAAAAACAAGAAGAACAAGAATGGGAAATAAAAAGGAAAAATGAATAAAAAGGAAAAAAGAAAAAGAAGAAAAAGAAGTATGGGAAAAAACAGGAAAAACGAATAAAACGGAAAAATGAGAAAAATGAGAAAAACTACTAAAAAGGGGGAAAAAGAGAAAAAAGAGAAAGGGGGAAAAAGAAAAACAAGGAAAAAAATGGGAAATAACATGAAAAAAGAAAAAAATGGGAAAAAAAGAAAAATGAGAAAAATGAGAATGGGAAAAATGAGAAAAATGAGAAAAACGACTAAAGAGGGAGAAAACAAGAATGGGAAAAATAGGGAAAAAAGAGAAAAGGGGAAAAAAGAAAAACAAGGAAAAAATGGGAAATAACATGAAAAAAGAAAAAAATGGAAAAAAGAGAAAATGAGAAAAATGGGAAGAACGACTAAAGAGGGAAAAAACAAAAAAGAAATAGAAGGGGGGGAAAAGAAAAACAAGGGAAAGAAGAATGGGAAAAACGGGAAAAACAAGTAACAGAAAAAAAGAAAAATGAGAAGTAAAAATGAAAAAAAATGAGAAAAACAAGAAAAATGACTAAAAGGGGGGGAAATAAAAAAGGAGAAAAACAAAAACAAAAAAAACAAGAATGGGAAAAAACAGGAAAAACGAATAAAATGGAAAAAAAAATATGAGAAAAATAAGAAGGGGAAAAATGATAAAAACGACCAAAGAAGGAAAAAACAAAAGAAGAAGAAAAAGAGAAAGTGGAACAAAGAAAAACAATAAAAACAAGAATGGGAAATAAACAGGAAAAACCAATAAAAAGGAAAAAAGAAAAACAAGAAAAAGAAGTATGGGAAAAAACAGGAAAAACGAATAAAATGGAAAAATGAAAAAATGAGAAAAACTACTAAAAATGGGAAAAAGAGAAAAAAGAGAAAGGGGAAAAAAGAAAAACAAGGGAAAAAATGGGAAATAACATGAAAAAAGAAAAAACTGCGGGAAAAAGGAAAATGAGAAAAATGAGAATGGGAAAAATGAGAAAAATGAGAAAAACGACTAAAGAGAGAGAAAACAAGAATGGGAAAAATAGGGAAAAAATAGAAAAGGGGGAAAAAGAAAAACAAGAATGGGAAAAAACAGGAATAATGAATAAACTGGAAAAAAGAAAAATGAGAAAAATGAAAAAACGACTAAAGAGGGAAAAAATAAAAGAACAAAAGGAGAAAGTGGAAAAAAGAAAAATAAGGAAGACAAGAACCAGAAAAAATGGGAAAAACGAAAAAAAGGAAAAAAAGAAAATTGAGAAAAATGAGAAAAACTACTAAAAAGGGGAAAAAAGAGGAAAAAGAGAAAGAGGAAAAAAGAAAAACAAGGAAAATAATGGGAAATAACATGAAAAAAGAAAAAAATGGAAAAAAAAGAATAATGAGAAAAATGGGAAGAATGAGTAAAGAAGGAAAAAACAAAAAAGAAGTAGAAGGAGGAAAAAAGAAAAACAAGGGAAAGAAGAATGGGAAAAATGGGAAAAACAAATAACAGAAAAAAAGAAAAATGAGAAGTAAAAATAAAAAAACGACAAAAACGACTAAAAAGGGGGGGAAATAAAAAAGGAGAAAAAGAAAAACAAGAAAAACAAGAATGGGAAAAAACAGGAAAAACGAATAAAATGGAAAAAAAGAAATACGAGAAAAATAAGAAGGGGAAAAATGATAAAAATGACCAAAGAAGGAAAAAAGAAAAGCAGAAGAAAAAGAGAAAATGGAACAAAGAAAAACAAGAAAAAGAAGTATGGGGAAAAACAGGAAAGACGAATAAAATGGAAAAATGAGAAAAATGAGAAAAACTACTAAAAAGGGGAAAAAAGAGAAAAAAGAGAAGGGGAAAAAGAAAAACAAGGGAAAAAATGGGAAATAACATGAAAAAACAAAAAAATGGGAAAAAAAGAAAAATGAGAAAAATGAGAATGGGAAAAATGAGAAAAATGAGAAAAACGACAAAAGAGGGAAAAAACAAAAGAAGAAGAAAAAGAAAAAGTGGAAAAAGAAAAACAAGAAAAACAAGAATGGGAAATAAAAAGGAAAAACGAATAAAAAGGAAAAAAGAAAAAGAAGAAAAAGAAGTATGGGAAAAAACAGGAAAAACGAATAAAACGGAAAAATGAGAAAAATGAGAAAAACTACTAAAAAGGGGGAAAAAGAGAAAAAAGAGAAAGGGGGAAAAAGAAAAACAAGGAAAAAAATGGGAAATAACATGAAAAAAGAAAAAAATGGGAAAAAAAGAAAAATGAGAAAAATGAGAATGGGAAAAATGAGAAAAATGAGAAAAACGACTAAAGAGGGAGAAAACAAGAATGGGAAAAATAGGGAAAAAAGAGAAAAGGGGAAAAAAGAAAAACAAGGGAAAAATGGGAAATAACAAGAAAAAAGAAAAAAATGGAAAAAAGAGAAAATGAGAAAAATGGGAAGAACGACTAAAGAGGGAAAAAACAAAAAAGAAATAGAAGGGGGAAAAAAGAAAAACAACGGAAAGAAGAATGGGAAAAACGGGAAAAACAAATAACAGAAAAAAAGAAAAATGAGAAGTAAAAATGAAAAAAAATGAGAAAAACAAGAAAAACGACTAAAAGGGGGGGAAATAAAAAAGGAGAAAAAGAAAAACAAGAAAAACAAGAATGGGAAAAAACAGGAAAAACGAATAAAATGGAAAAAAAGAAATACGAGAAAAATAAGAAGGGGAAAAATGATAAAAATGACCAAAGAAGGAAAAAAGAAAAGCAGAAGAAAAAGAGAAAATGGAACAAAGAAAAACAAGAAAAAGAAGTATGGGAAAAAACAGGAAAGACGAATAAAATGGAAAAATGAGAAAAATGAGAAAAACTACTAAAAAGGGGAAAAAAGAGAAAAAAGAGAAGGGGAAAAAGAAAAACAAGGGAAAAAATGGGAAATAACATGAAAAAACAAAAAAATGGGAAAAAAAGAAAAATGAGAAAAATGAGAATGGGAAAAATGAGAAAAATGAGAAAAACGACAAAAGAGGGAAAAAACAAAAGAAGAAGAAAAAGAAAAAGTGGAAAAAGAAAAACAAGAAAAACAAGAATGGGAAATAAAAAGGAAAAACGAATAAAAAGGAAAAAAGAAAAAGAAGAAAAAGAAGTATGGGAAAAAACAGGAAAAACGAATAAAATGGAAAAATGAGAAAAATGAGAAAAACTACTAAAAAGGGGGAAAAAGAGAAAAAAGAGAAAGGGGGAAAAAGAAAAACAAGGAAAAAATTGGAAATAACATGAAAAAAGAAAAAAATGGGAAAAAAAGAAAAATGAGAAAAATGAGAATGGGAAAAATGAGAAAAACGACTAAAGAGGGAGAAAACAAGAATGGGAAAATTAGGGAAAAAAGAGAAAGGGGGAAAAAAGAAAAACAAGGAAAAAATGGGAAATAACATGAAAAAAGAAAAAAATGGAAAAAAGTGAAAATGAGAAAAATGGGAAGAACGGCTAAAGGGGGAAAAAACAAAAAAGAAATAGAATGGGAAAAAACAGGAAAAACGAATAAAATGGAAAAAAAGAAATACGAGAAAAATAAGAAGGGGAAAAATGATAAAAACTACCAAAGAAGGAAAAAACAAAAGAAGAAGAAAAAGAGAAAGTGGAACAAAGAAAAACAAGAAAAAGAAGTATGGGAAAAAACAGGAAAGACGAATAAAAAGGAAAAAAGAAAAAGAAGAAAAAGAAGTATGAGAAAAAACAGGAAAAACGAACAAAATGGAAAAATGAGAAAAATGAGAAAAACTACTAAAAAGGGGGAAAAAGAGAAAAAAGAGAAAGGGGGAAAAAGAAAAACAAGGAAAAAAATGGGAAATAACATGAAAAAAGAAAAAAATGGGAAAAAAAAGAAAAATGAGAAAAATGAGTATGGGAAAAATGAGAAAAATGAGAAAAACAACTAAAGAGGGAGAAAACAAGAATGGGAAAAATAGGGAAAAAAGAGAAAAGGGGAAAAAAGAAAAACAAGGAAAAAATGGGAAATAACATGAAAAAAGAAAAAAATGGAAAAAAGAGAAAATGAGAAAAATGGGAAGAACGACTAAAGAGGGAAAAAACAAAAAAGAAATAGAAGGGGGAAAAAGAAAAACAAGGCAAAGAAGAATGGGAAAAACGGGAAAAACAAATAACAGAAAAAAAGAAAAATGAGAAGTAAAAATGAAAAAAACAAGAAAAACAAGAAAAACGACTAAAAAGGGGGGAAATACAAAAGGAGAAAAAGAAAAACAAGAAAAACGAATATAATGGAAAAAAAGAAATACGAGAAAAATAAGAAGGGGAAAATGATAAAAACGACTAAAGAGGGAAAAAAACAAAACAAGAAGAAAAAGAGAAAATGGAACAAAGAAAAACAAGAAGAACAAGAATGGGAAATAAAAAGGAAAAATGAATAAAAAGGAAAAAAGAAAAAGAAGAAAAAGAAGTATGGGAAAAAACAGGAAAAACGAATAAAACGGAAAAATGAGAAAAATGAGAAAAACTACTAAAAAGGGGGAAAAAGAGAAAAAAGAGAAAGGGGGAAAAAGAAAAACAAGGAAAAAAATGGGAAATAACATGAAAAAAGAAAAAAATGGGAAAAAAAAGAAAAATGAGAAAAATGAGTATGGGAAAAATGAGAAAAATGAGAAAAACAACTAAAGAGGGAGAAAACAAGAATGGGAAAAATAGGGAAAAAAGAGAAAAGGGGAAAAAAGAAAAACAAGGAAAAAATGGGAAATAACATGAAAAAAGAAAAAAATGGAAAAAAGAGAAAATGAGAAAAATGGGAAGAACGACTAAAGAGGGAAAAAACAAAAAAGAAATAGAAGGGGGAAAAAGAAAAACAAGGCAAAGAAGAATGGGAAAAACGGGAAAAACAAATAACAGAAAAAAAGAAAAATGAGAAGTAAAAATGAAAAAAACAAGAAAAACAAGAAAAACGACTAAAAAGGGGGGAAATACAAAAGGAGAAAAAGAAAAACAAGAAAAACGAATATAATGGAAAAAAAGAAATACGAGAAAAATAAGAAGGGGAAAATGATAAAAACGACTAAAGAGGGAAAAAAACAAAAGAAGAAGAAAAAGAGAAAATGGAACAAAGAAAAACAAGAAGAACAAGAATGGGAAATAAAAAGGAAAAATGAATAAAAAGGAAAAAAGAAAAAGAAGAAAAAGAAGTATGGGAAAAAACAGGAAAAACGAATAAAACGGAAAAATGAGAAAAATGAGAAAAACTACTAAAAAGGGGGAAAAGAGAAAAAAGAGAAAGGGGGAAAAAGAAAAACAAGGAAAAAAATGGGAAATAACATGAAAAAAGAAAAAAATGGGAAAAAAAGAAAAATGAGAAAAATGAGAATGGGAAAAATGAGAAAAATGAGAAAAACGACTAAAGAGGGAGAAAACAAGAATGGGAAAAATAGGGAAAAAAGAGAAAAGGGGAAAAAAGAAAAACAAGGAAAAAATGGGAAATAACATGAAAAAAGAAAAAAATGGAAAAAAGAGAAAATGAGAAAAATGGGAAGAACGACTAAAGAGGGAAAAAACAAAAAAGAAATAGAAGGGGGGGAAAAGAAAAACAAGGGAAAGAAGAATGGGAAAAACGGGAAAAACAAGTAACAGAAAAAAAGAAAAATGAGAAGTAAAAATGAAAAAAAATGAGAAAAACAAGAAAAATGACTAAAAGGGGGGGAAATAAAAAAGGAGAAAAACAAAAACAAAAAAAACAAGAATGGGAAAAAACAGGAAAAACGAATAAAATGGAAAAAAATATATGAGAAAAATAAGAAGGGGAAAAATGATAAAAACGACCAAAGAAGGAAAAAACAAAAGAAGAAGAAAAAGAGAAAGTGGAACAAAGAAAAACAATAAAAACAAGAATGGGAAATAAACAGGAAAAACCAATAAAAAGGAAAAAAGAAAAACAAGAAAAAGAAGTATGGGAAAAAACAGGAAAAACGAATAAAATGGAAAAATGAAAAAATGAGAAAAACTACTAAAAATGGGAAAAAGAGAAAAAAGAGAAAGGGGAAAAAAGAAAAACAAGGGAAAAAATGGGAAATAACATGAAAAAAGAAAAAACTGCGGGAAAAAGGAAAATGAGAAAAATGAGAATGGGAAAAATGAGAAAAATGAGAAAAACGACTAAAGAGAGAGAAAACAAGAATGGGAAAAATAGGGAAAAAATAGAAAAGGGGGAAAAAGAAAAACAAGAATGGGAAAAAACAGGAATAATGAATAAACTGGAAAAAAGAAAAATGAGAAAAATGAAAAAACGACTAAAGAGGGAAAAAATAAAAGAACAAAAGGAGAAAGTGGAAAAAAGAAAAATAAGGAAGACAAGAACCAGAAAAAATGGGAAAAACGAAAAAAAGGAAAAAAAGAAAATTGAGAAAAATGAGAAAAACTACTAAAAAGGGGAAAAAAGAGGAAAAAGAGAAAGAGGAAAAAAGAAAAACAAGGAAAATAATGGGAAATAACATGAAAAAAGAAAAAAATGGAAAAAAAAGAATAATGAGAAAAATGGGAAGAATGAGTAAAGAAGGAAAAAACAAAAAAGAAGTAGGAGGAAAAAAGAAAAACAAGGGAAAGAAGAATGGGAAAAATGGGAAAAACAAATAACAGAAAAAAAGAAAAATGAGAAGTAAAAATAAAAAAACGACAAAAACGACTAAAAAGGGGGGGAAATAAAAAAGGAGAAAAAGAAAAACAAGAAAAACAAGAATGGGAAAAAACAGGAAAAACGAATAAAATGGAAAAAAAGAAATACGAGAAAAATAAGAAGGGGAAAAACAAATAACAGAAAAAAAGAAAAATGAGAAGTAAAAATGAAAAAAACAAGAAAAACAAGAAAAACGACTAAAAAGGGGGGAAATACAAAAGGAGAAAAAGAAAAACAAGAAAAACGAATATAATGGAAAAAAAGAAATACGAGAAAAATAAGAAGGGGAAAATGATAAAAACGACTAAAGAGGGAAAAAAACAAAAGAAGAAGAAAAAGAGAAAATGGAACAAAGAAAAACAAGAAGAACAAGAATGGGAAATAAAAAGGAAAAATGAATAAAAAGGAAAAAAGAAAAAGAAGAAAAAGAAGTATGGGAAAAAACAGGAAAAACGAATAAAACGGAAAAATGAGAAAAATGAGAAAAACTACTAAAAAGGGGGGAAAAGAGAAAAAAGAGAAAGGGGGAAAAAGAAAAACAAGGAAAAAAATGGGAAATAACATGAAAAAAGAAAAAAATGGGAAAAAAAGAAAAATGAGAAAAATGAGAATGGGAAAAATGAGAAAAATGAGAAAAACGACTAAAGAGGGAGAAAACAAGAATGGGAAAAATAGGGAAAAAAGAGAAAAGGGGAAAAAAGAAAAACAAGGGAAAAATGGGAAATAACAAGAAAAAAGAAAAAAATGGAAAAAAGAGAAAATGAGAAAAATGGGAAGAACGACTAAAGAGGGAAAAAACAAAAAAGAAATAGAAGGGGGAAAAAGAAAAACAACGGAAAGAAGAATGGGAAAAACGGGAAAAACAAATAACAGAAAAAAAGAAAAATGAGAAGTAAAAATGAAAAAAAATGAGAAAAACAAGAAAAACGACTAAAAGGGGGGGAAATAAAAAAGGAGAAAAAGAAAAACAAGAAAAACAAGAATGGGAAAAAACAGGAAAAACGAATAAAATGGAAAAAAAGAAATACGAGAAAAATAAGAAGGGGAAAAATGATAAAAATGACCAAAGAAGGAAAAAAGAAAAGCAGAAGAAAAAGAGAAAATGGAACAAAGAAAAACAAGAAAAAGAAGTATGGGAAAAAACAGGAAAGACGAATAAAATGGAAAAATGAGAAAAATGAGAAAAACTACTAAAAAGGGGAAAAAAGAGAAAAAAGAGAAGGGGAAAAAGAAAAACAAGGGAAAAAATGGGAAATAACATGAAAAAACAAAAAAATGGGAAAAAAAGAAAAATGAGAAAAATGAGAATGGGAAAAATGAGAAAAATGAGAAAAACGACAAAAGAGGGAAAAAACAAAAGAAGAAGAAAAAGAAAAAGTGGAAAAAGAAAAACAAGAAAAACAAGAAAAACAAGAATGGGAAATAAAAAGGAAAAACGAATAAAAAGGAAAAAAGAAAAAGAAGAAAAAGAAGTATGGGAAAAAACAGGAAAAACGAATAAAACGGAAAAATGAGAAAAATGAGAAAAACTACTAAAAAGGGGGAAAAAGAGAAAAAAGAGAAAGGGGGAAAAAGAAAAACAAGGAAAAAAATGGGAAATAACATGAAGAAAGAAAAAAATGGGAAAAAAAGAAAAATGAGAAAAATGAGAAAAATGAGAATGGGAAAAATGACAAAAACGACTAAAGAGGGAGAAAACAAGAATGGGAAAATTAGGGAAAAAAGAGAAAGGGGGAAAAAAGAAAAACAAGGAAAAAATGGGAAATAACATGAAAAAAGAAAAAAATGGAAAAAAGTGAAAATGAGAAAAATTGGAAGAACGACTAAAGGGGGAAAAAACAAAAAAGAAATAGAATGGGAAAAAACAGGAAAAACGAATAAAATGGAAAAAAAGAAATACGAGAAAAATAAGAAGGGGAAAAATGATAAAAACTACCAAAGAAGGAAAAAACAAAAGAAGAAGAAAAAGAGAAAGTGGAACAAAGAAAAACAATAAAAACAAGAATGGGAAATAAACAGGAAAAACCAATAAAAAGGAAAAAAGAAAAAGAAGAAAAAGAAGTATGGGAAAAAACAGGAAAAACGAATAAAATGGAAAAATGAAAAAATGAGAAAAACTACTAAAAATGGGAAAAAGAGAAAAAAGAGAAAGGGGAAAAAAGAAAAACAAGGGAAAAAATGGGAAATAACATGAAAAAAGAAAAAAATGGGGAAAAAAGGAAAATGAGAAAAATGAGAATTGGAAAAATGAGAAAAATGAGAAAAACGACTAAAGAGAGAAAAAAAGAATGGGAAAAATAGGGAAAAAAGAGAAAAGGGGGAAAAAGACAAACAAGAATGGGAAAAAACAGGAATAATGAATAAACTGGAAATAAGAAAAATGAGAAAAATGAGAAAAACGACTAAAGAGAGAGAAAACAAGAATGGGAAAAATAGGGAAAAAATAGAAAAGGGGGAAAAAGAAAAACAAGAATGGGAAATAAACAGGAAAAACGAATAAAAAGGAAAAAAGAAAAATAAGAAAAAGAAGTATGGGAAAAAACAGGAAAAACGAATAAAATGGAAAAATGAGAAAAAAGGGGAAAAAATAGAAAAAGGAGAAAGGGGGAAAAAGAAAAACAAGGTAAATAATGGGAAATAACATGAAAAAAGAAAAAAATGGGAAAAAAAGAAAAATGAGAATGGGAAAAATGAGAACAACGAGAAAAATGACTAAAGAGGGAGAAAACAAGAATGGGAAAATTAGGGAAAAAAGAGAAAAGGGGAAAAAAGAACAACAAGGAAAAAATGGGAAATAACATGAAAAAAGAAAAAAATGGAAAAAAGAGAAAATGAGAAAAATGGGAAGAACGACTAAAGAGGGAAAAAACAAAAAAGAAATAGAAGGGGGGGAAAAGAAAAACAAGGGAAAGAAGAATGGGAAAAACGGGAAAAACAAATAACAGAAAAAAAGAAAAATGAGAAGTAAAAATGAAAAAAAATGAGAAGAAATGAGTAAAACAAGAAAAACGACTAAAAGGGGGGGAAATAAAAAAGGAGAAAAAGAAAAACAAGAAAAACAAGAATGGGAAAAAACAGGAAAAACGAATAAAATGGAAAAAAAGAAATACGAGAAAAATAAGAAGGGGAAAAATGATAAAAACGACCAAAGAAGGAAAAAACAAAAGCAGAAGAAAAAGAGAAAGTGGAACAAAGAAAAACAAGAAAAAGAAGTATGGGAAAAAACAGGAAAGACGAATAAAATGGAAAAATGAGAAAAATGAGAAAAACTACTAAAAAGGGGAAAAAAGAGAAAAAAGAGAAAGGGGGAAAAAGAAAAACAAGGGAAAAAATGGGAAATAACATGAAAAAAGAAAAAAATGGGAAAAAAAGAAAAATGAGAAAAATGAGAATGGGAAAAATGAGAAAAATGAGAAAAACGACTAAAGAGGGAGGAAACAAGAATGGGAAAATTAGGGAAAAAAAGAGAAAAGGGGAAAAAAGAAAAACAAGGAAAAAATGGGAAATAACATGAAAAAAGAAAAAAATGGAAAAAAGAGAAAATGAGAAAAATGGGAAGAACGACTAAAGAGGGAAAAAACAAAAAAGAAATAGAAGGGGGGGAAAAGAAAAACAAGGGAAAGAAGAATGGGAAAAACGGGAAAAACAAGTAACAGAAAAAAAGAAAAATGAGAAGTAAAAATGAAAAAAAATGAGAAAAACAAGAAAAATGACTAAAAGGGGGGGAAATAAAAAAGGAGAAAAACAAAAACAAAAAAACAAGAATGGGAAAAAACAGGAAAAACGAATAAAATGGAAAAAAAAATATGAGAAAAATAAGAAGGGGAAAAATGATAAAAACGACCAAAGAAGGAAAAAACAAAAGAAGAAGAAAAAGAGAAAGTGGAACAAAGAAAAACAATAAAAACAAGAATGGGAAATAAACAGGAAAAACCAATAAAAAGGAAAAAAGAAAAAGAAGAAAAAGAAGTATGGGAAAAAACAGGAAAAACGAATAAAATGGAAAAATGAAAAAATGAGAAAAACTACTAAAAATGGGAAAAAGAGAAAAAAGAGAAAGGGGAAAAAAGAAAAACAAGGGAAAAAATGGGAAATAACATGAAAAAAGAAAAAACTGGGGGAAAAAGGAAAATGAGAAAAATGAGAATGGGAAAAATGAGAAAAATGAGAAAAACGACTAAAGAGAGAGAAAACAAGAATGGGAAAAATAGGGAAAAAATAGAAAAGGGGGAAAAAGAAAAACAAGAATGGGAAAAAACAGGAATAATGAATAAACTGGAAAAAAGAAAAATGAGAAAAATGAAAAAACGACTAAAGAGGGAAAAAATAAAAGAACAAAAGGAGAAAGTGGAAAAAAGAAAAATAAGGAAGACAAGAACCAGAAAAAATGGGAAAAACGAAAAAAAGGAAAAAAAGAAAATTGAGAAAAATGAGAAAAACTACTAAAAAGGGGAAAAAAGAGGAAAAAGAGAAAGAGGAAAAAAGAAAAACAAGGAAAATAATGGGAAATAACATGAAAAAAGAAAAAAATGGAAAAAAAAATAATGAGAAAAATGGGAAGAACGAGTAAAGAAGGAAAAAACAAAAAAGAAATAGAAGGGGAAAAAAAGAAAAACAAGGGAAAGAAGAATGGGAAAAATTGGAAAAACAAATAACAGAAAAAAAGAAAAATGTGAAGTAAAAATAAAAAATGAGAAAAACGACTAAAAAGGGGGGAAAATAAAATAGGAGAAAAAAGAAAAACAAGAAAAACAAGAATGGGAAATAAACAGGAAAAACGAATAAAAAGGAAAAAAGAAAAATAAGAAAAAGAAGTATGGGAAAAAACAGGAAAAACGAATAAAATGGAAAAATGAGAAAAAAGGGGAAAAAATAGAAAAAGGAGAAAGGGGGAAAAAGAAAAACAAGGTAAATAATGGGAAATAACATGAAAAAAGAAAAAAATGGGAAAAAAAGAAAAATGAGAATGGGAAAAATGAGAACAACGAGAAAAATGACTAAAGAGGGAGAAAACAAGAATGGGAAAATTAGGGAAAAAAGAGAAAAGGGGAAAAAAGAAAAACAAGGAAAAAATGGGAAATAACATGAAAAAAGAAAAAAATGGAAAAAAGAGAAAATGAGAAAAATGGGAAGAACGACTAAAGAGGGAAAAAACAAAAAAGAAATAGAAGGGGGGGAAAAGAAAAACAAGGGAAAGAAGAATGGGAAAAACGGGAAAAACAAATAACAGAAAAAAAGAAAAATGAGAAGTAAAAATGAAAAAAAATGAGAAGAAATGAGTAAAACAAGAAAAACGACTAAAAGGGGGGGAAATAAAAAAGGAGAAAAAGAAAAACAAGAAAAACAAGAATGGGAAAAAACAGGAAAAACGAATAAAATGGAAAAAAAGAAATACGAGAAAAATAAGAAGGGGAAAAATGATAAAAACGACCAAAGAAGGAAAAAACAAAAGCAGAAGAAAAAGAGAAAGTGGAACAAAGAAAAACAAGAAAAAGAAGTATGGGAAAAAACAGGAAAGACGAATAAAATGGAAAAATGAGAAAAATGAGAAAAACTACTAAAAAGGGGAAAAAAGAGAAAAAAGAGAAAGGGGGAAAAAGAAAAACAAGGGAAAAAATGGGAAATAACATGAAAAAAGAAAAAAATGGGAAAAAAAGAAAAATGAGAAAAATGAGAATGGGAAAAATGAGAAAAATGAGAAAAACGACTAAAGAGGGAGGAAACAAGAATGGGAAAATTAGGGAAAAAAAGAGAAAAGGGGAAAAAAGAAAAACAAGGAAAAAATGGGAAATAACATGAAAAAAGAAAAAAATGGAAAAAAGAGAAAATGAGAAAAATGGGAAGAACGACTAAAGAGGGAAAAAACAAAAAAGAAATAGAAGGGGGGGAAAAGAAAAACAAGGGAAAGAAGAATGGGAAAAACGGGAAAAACAAGTAACAGAAAAAAAGAAAAATGAGAAGTAAAAATGAAAAAAAATGAGAAAAACAAGAAAAATGACTAAAAGGGGGGGAAATAAAAAAGGAGAAAAACAAAAACAAAAAAAACAAGAATGGGAAAAAACAGGAAAAACGAATAAAATGGAAAAAAAAATATGAGAAAAATAAGAAGGGGAAAAATGATAAAAACGACCAAAGAAGGAAAAAACAAAAGAAGAAGAAAAAGAGAAAGTGGAACAAAGAAAAACAATAAAAACAAGAATGGGAAATAAACAGGAAAAACCAATAAAAAGGAAAAAAGAAAAACAAGAAAAAGAAGTATGGGAAAAAACAGGAAAAACGAATAAAATGGAAAAATGAAAAAATGAGAAAAACTACTAAAAATGGGAAAAAGAGAAAAAAAGAAAGGGGAAAAAAGAAAAACAAGGAAAACAAGAATGGGAAAAAACAGGAAAAACGAATAAAATGGAAAAAAAGAAATAAGAGAAAAATAAGAAGGGGAAAAATGATAAAAACGACCAAAGAAGGAAAAAAAAAAAGCAGAAGAAAAAGAGAAAGTGGAACAAAGAAAAACAAGAAAAAGAAGTATGGGAAAAAACAGGAAAGACGAATAAAATGGAAAAATGAGAAAAATGAGAAAAACTACTAAAAAGGGGAAAAAAGAGAAAAAAGAGAAAGGGGGAAAAAGAAAAACAAGGGAAAAAATGGGAAATAACATGAAAAAAGAAAAAACGGGGGGAAAAAGGAAAATGAGAAAAATGAGAATGGGAAAAATGAGAAAAATGAGAAAAACGACTAAAGAGAGAGAAAACAAGAATGGGAAAAATAGGGAAAAAATAGAAAAGGGGGAAAAAGAAAAACAAGAATGGGAAAAAACAGGAATAATGAATAAACTGGAAAAAAGAAAAATGAGAAAAATGAAAAAACGACTAAAGAGGGAAAAAATAAAAGAACAAAAGGAGAAAGTGGAAAAAAGAAAAATAAGGAAGACAAGAACCAGAAAAAATGGGAAAAACGAAAAAAAGGAAAAAAAGAAAATTGAGAAAAATGAGAAAAACTACTAAAAAGGGGAAAAAAGAGGAAAAAGAGAAAGAGGAAAAAAGAAAAACAAGGAAAATAATGGGAAATAACATGAAAAAAGAAAAAAATGGAAAAAAAAGAATAATGAGAAAAATGGGAAGAATGAGTAAAGAAGGAAAAAACAAAAAAGAAGTAGAAGGAGGAAAAAAGAAAAACAAGGGAAAGAAGAATGGGAAAAATGGGAAAAACAAATAACAGAAAAAAAGAAAAATGAGAAGTAAAAATAAAAAAACGACAAAAACGACTAAAAAGGGGGGAAAATAAAAAAGGAGAAAAAAGAAAAACAAGAAAAACAAGAATGGAAAATAAACAGGAAAAACGAATAAAATGGAAAAATGAGAAAAATGAGAAAAACTACTAAAAAGGGGGAAAATGAGAAAAAAGAGAAAGGGGGAAAAGAAAAACAAGGAAAAAATGGGAAATAACATGAAAAAAGAAAAAAATGGAAAAAAGAGAAAATGAGAAAAATGGGAAGAACGACTATAGAGGGAAAAAACAAAAAAGAAATAGAAGGGGGAAAAAAGAAAAACAAGGGAATGAAGAATGGGAAAAACGGGAAAAACAAATAACAGAAAAAAAGAAAAATGAAAAGTAAAAATGAAAAAAAATGAGAAAAACAAGAAAAACGACTAAAAGGGGGGGAAATAAAAAAGGAGAAAAAGAAAAACAAGAAAAACAAGAATGGGAAATAAACAGGAAAAACGAATAAAAAGGAAAAAAGAAAAAGAAGAAAAAGAAGTATGGGAAAAAACAGGAAAAACGAATAAAATGGAAAAATGAGAAAAATGAGAAAAACTACTAAAAAGGGGGAAAAAGAGATAAAAGAGAAAGGGGGAAAAAGAAAAACAAGGAAAAAAATGGGAAATAACATGAAAAAAGAAAAAAATGGGAAAAAAAGAAAAATGAGAAAAATGAGAATGGGAAAAATGAGAAAAATGAGAAAAACGACTAAAGAGGGAGGAAACAAGAATGGGAAAATTAGGGGAAAAAAGAGAAAAGGGGAAAAAAGAAAAACAAGGAAAAAATGGGAAATAACATGAAAAAAGAAAAAAATGGGAAAAAAAGAATAATGAGAAAAATGGGAAGAACGAGTAAAGAAGGAAAAAACAAAAAAGAAATAGAAGGGGAAAAAAGAAAAACAAGGGAAAGAAGAATGGGAAAAATGGGAAAAACAAATAGCAGAAAAAAAGAAAAATGAGAAGTAAAAATAAAAAAACGAGAAAAACGACTAAAAAGGGGGGGAAATAAAAAAGGAGAAAAAAGAAAAACAAGAAAAATAAGAATGGGAAATAAACAGGAAAAACGAATAAAAAGGAAAAAAGAAAAAGAAGAAAAAGAAGTATGGGAAAAAACAGGAAAAACGAATAAAATGGAAAAATGAGAAAAAAGGGGAAAAAATAGAAAAAAGAGAAAGGGGGAAAAAGAAAAACAAGGTAAATAATGAGAAATAACATGAAAAAAGAAAAAAATGGGAAAAAAAGAAAAATGAGAAAAATGAGAATGGGAAAAATGAGAAAAACGAGAAAAATGACTAAAGAGGGAGAAAACAAGAATGGGAAAAATAGGGAAAAAAGAGAAAAGGGGAAAAAAGAAAAACAAGGAAAACAAGAATGGGAAAAACAGGAAAAACGAATAAAATGGAAAAAAAGAAATACGAGAAAAATAAGAAGGGGAAAAATGATAAAAACGACCAAAGAAGGAAAAAAAAAAAGCAGAAGAAAAAGAGAAAGTGGAACAAAGAAAAACAAGAAAAAGAAGTATGGGAAAAAACAGGAAAGACGAATAAAATGGAAAAATGAGAAAAATGAGAAAAACTACTAAAAAGGGGAAAAAAGAGAAAAAAGAGAAAGGGGGAAAAAGAAAAACAAGGGAAAAAATGGGAAATAACATGAAAAAAGAAAAAAATGGGGAAAAAAGAAAAATGAGAAAAATGAGAATGGGAAAAATGAGAAAAATGAGAAAAACGACTAAAGAGGGAGGAAACAAGAATGGGAAAATTAGGGAAAAAAGAGAAAAGGGGAAAAAAGAAAAACAATGAAAAAATGGGAAATAACATGAAAAAAGAAAAAAATGGAAAAAAGAGAAAATGAGAAAAATGGGAAGAACGAGTAAAGAAGGAAAAAACAAAAAAGAAATAGAAAGGGGGGAAAAGAAAAACAAGGGAAAGAAGAATGGGAAAAACGGGAAAAACAAGTAATAGAAAAAAAGAAAAATGAGAAGTAAAAATGGAAAAAAATGAGAAAAACAAGAAAAACGACTAAAAGGGGGGGAAATAAAAAAGGAGAAAAACAAAAACAAAAAAAACAAGAATGGGAAAAAACAGGAAAAACGAATAAAATGGAAAAAAAGAAAAAAAGAAATACGAGAAAAATAAGAATGATAAAAACGACCAAAGAAGGAAAAAACAAAAGAAGAAGAAAAAGAGAAAGTGGAACAAAGAAAAACAATAAAAACAAGAATGGGAAATAAACAGGAAAAACCAATAAAAAGAAAAAAAGAAAAACAAGAAAAAGAAGTATGGGAAAAAACAGGAAAAACGAATAAAATGGAAAAATGAAAAAATGAGAAAAACTACTAAAAATGGGAAAAAGAGAAAAGAGAGAAAGGGGAAAAAAGAAAAACAAGGGAAAAATGGGAAATAACATGAAAAAAGAAAAAACTAGGGAAAAAAGGAAAATGAGAAAAATGAGAATGGGAAAAATGAGAAAAATGAGAAAAACGACTAAAGAGGGAGAAAACAAGAATGGGAAAAATAGGGGGAAAAAGAAAAACAAGAATGGGAAAAAACAGGAATAATGAATAAACTGGAAAAAAGAAAAATGAGAAAAATGAAAAAACGACTAAAGAGGGAAAAAATAAAAGAACAAAAGGAGAAAGTGGAAAAAAGAAAAATAAGGAAGACAAGAACCAGAAAAAATTGGAAAAACGAAAAAAAATGGAAAAAAAGAAAATTGAGAAAAATGAGAAAAACTACTAAAAAGGGGAAAAAAGAGGAAAAAGAGAAAGGGGGAAAAAAAAACAAGGAAAAAATGGGAAATAACATGAAAAAAGAAAAAAATGGAAAAAAGTGAAAATGAGAAAAATGGGAAGAACGACTAAAGGGGGAAAAAACAAAAAAGAAATAGAAGGGGGAAAAAAGAAAAAGAAGGGAAAGAGAAAGGGAAAAACGGGAAAAACAAATAACAGAAAAAAAGAAAAATGAGAAGTAAAAATGAAAAAAAATGAGAAAAACAAGAAAAACGACTAAAAGGGGGGGAAATAAAAAAGGAGAAAAACAAAAACAAAAAAAACAAGAATGGGAAAAAACAGGAAAAACGAATAAAATGGAAAAAAAGAAATACGAGAAAAATAAGAAGGGGAAAAATGATAAAAACTACCAAAGAAGGAAAAAACAAAAGAAGAAGAAAAAGAGAAAGTGGAACAAAGAAAAACAATAAAAACAAGAATGGGAAATAAACAGGAAAAACCAATAAAAAGGAAAAAAGAAAAAGAAGAAAAAGAAGTATGGGAAAAAACAGGAAAAACGAATAAAATGGAAAAATGAAAAAATGAGAAAAACTACTAAAAATGGGAAAAAGAGAAAAAAGAGAAAGGGGAAAAAAGAAAAACAAGGGAAAAAATGGGAAATAACATGAAAAAAGAAAAAACTGGGGAAAAAAGGAAAATGAGAAAAATGAGAATTGGAAAAATGAGAAAAATGAGAAAAACGACTAAAGAGAGAAAAAAAGAATGGGAAAAATAGGGAAAAAAGAGAAAAGGTGGGAAAAGACAAACAAGAATGGGAAAAAACAGGAATAATGAATAAACTGGAAATAAGAAAAATGAGAAAAATGAAAAAACGACTAAAGAGGGAAAAAATAAAAGAACAAAAAGAGAAAGTGGAAAAAAGAAAAATAAGGAAGACAAGAACCAGAAAAAATGGGAAAAACGAATAAAATGGAAAAAAAGAAAATTGAGAAAAATGAGAAAAACTACTAAAAAGGGGAAAAAAGAGGAAAAAGAGAAAGGGGAAAAAAGAAAAACAAGGAAAAAAATGGGAAATAACATGAAAAAAGAAAAAAATGGAAAAAAAATAATGAGAAAAATGGGAAGAACGAGTAAAGAAGGAAAAAACAAAAAAGAAATAGAAGGGGAAAAAAAGAAAAACAAGGGAAAGAAGAATGGGAAAAATTGGAAAAACAAATAACAGAAAAAAAGAAAAATGAGAAGTAAAAATAAAAAATGAGAAAAACGACTAAAAAGGGGGGAAAATAAAATAGGAGAAAAAAGAAAAACAAGAAAAACAAGAATGGGAAATAAACAGGAAAAACGAATAAAAAGGAAAAAAGAAAAATAAGAAAAAGAAGTATGGGAAAAAACAGGAAAAACGAATAAAATGGAAAAATGAGAAAAAAGGGGAAAAAATAGAAAAAGGAGAAAGGGGGAAAAAGAAAAACAAGGTAAATAATGGGAAATAACATGAAAAAAGAAAAAAATGGGAAAAAAAGAAAAATGAGAATGGGAAAAATGAGAACAACGAGAAAAATGACTAAAGAGGGAGAAAACAAGAATGGGAAAATTAGGGAAAAAAGAGAAAAGGGGAAAAAAGAAAAACAAGGAAAAAATGGGAAATAACATGAAAAAAGAAAAAAATGGAAAAAAGAGAAAACGAGAAAAATGGGAAGAATGACTATAGAGGGAAAAAACAAAAAAGAAATAGAAGGGGGGAAAAAGAAAAACAAGGGAAAGAAGAATGGGAAAAACGGGAAAAACAAATAACAGAAAAAAAGAAAAATGAGAAGTAAAAATGAAAAAAAATGAGAAAAAATGAGTAAAACAAGAAAAACGACTAAAAGGGGGGGAAATAAAAAAGGAGAAAAAGAAAAACAAGAAAAACAAGAATGGGAAAAAACAGGAAAAACGAATAAGATGGAAAAAAGAAATACGAGAAAAATAAGAAGGGGAAAAATGATAAAAACGACCAAAGAAGGAAAAAACAAAAGCAGAAGAAAAAGAGAAAGTGGAACAAAGAAAAACAAGAAAAAGAAGTATGGGAAAAAACAGGAAAGACGAATAAAATGGAAAAATGAGAAAAATGAGAAAAACTACTAAAAAGGGGAAAAAAGAGAAAAAAGAGAAAGGGGGAAAAAGAAAAACAAGGGAAAAAATGGGAAATAACATGAAAAAAGAAAAAAATGGGAAAAAAAGAAAAATGAGAAAAATGAGAATGGGAAAAATGAGAAAAATGAGAAAAACGACTAAAGAGGGAGGAAACAAGAATGGGAAAATTAGGGAAAAAAAGAGAAAAGGGGAAAAAAGAAAAACAAGGAAAAAATGGGAAATAATATGAAAAAAGAAAAAAATGGAAAAAAGAGAAAATTAGAAAATGGGAAGAACGACTAAAGAGGGAAAAAACAAAAAAGAAATAGAAGGGGGGGAAAAGAAAAACAAGGGAAAGAAGAATGGGAAAAACGGGAAAAACAAGTAACAGAAAAAAAGAAAAATGAGAAGTAAAAATGAAAAAAAATGAGAAAAACAAGAAAAATGACTAAAAGGGGGGGAAATAAAAAAGGAGAAAAACAAAAACAAAAACAAACAAGAATGGGAAAAAACAGGAAAAACGAATAAAATGGAAAAAAAGAAATATGAGAAAAATAAGAAGGGGAAAAATGATAAAAACGACCAAAGAAGGAAAAAACAAAAGAAGAAGAAAAAGAGAAAGTGGAACAAAGAAAAACAATAAAAACAAGAATGGGAAATAAACAGGAAAAACCAATAAAAAGGAAAAAAGAAAAACAAGAAAAAGAAGTATGGGAAAAAACAGGGAAAACGAATAAAATGGAAAAATGAAAAAATGAGAAAAACTACTAAAAATGGGAAAAAGAGAAAAAAGAGAAAGGGGAAAAAAGAAAAACAAGGGAAAAAATGGGAAATAACATGAAAAAAGAAAAAACTGGGGAAAAAAGGAAAATGAGAAAAATGAGAATGGGAAAAATGAGAAAAATGAGAAAAACGACTAGAGAGAGAAAACAAGAATGGGAAAAATAGGGAAAAAATAGAAAAGGGGGAAAAAGAAAAACAAGAATGGGAAAAAACAGGAATAATGAATAAACTGGAAAAAAGAAAAATGAGAAAAATGAAAAAACGACTAAAGAGGGAAAAAATAAAAGAACAAAAGGAGAAAGTGGAAAAAAGAAAAATAAGGAAGACAAGAACCAGAAAAAATGGGAAAAACGAAAAAAAGGAAAAAAAGAAAATTGAGAAAAATGAGAAAAACTACTAAAAAGGGGAAAAAAGAGGAAAAAGAGAAAGAGGAAAAAAGAAAAACAAGGAAAATAATGGGAAATAACATGAAAAAAGAAAAAAATGGAAAAAAAAGAATAATGAGAAAAATGGGAAGAATGAGTAAAGAAGGAAAAAACAAAAAAGAAGTAGAAGGAGGAAAAAAGAAAAACAAGGGAAAGAAGAATGGGAAAAATGGGAAAAACAAATAACAGAAAAAAAGAAAAATGAGAAGTAAAAATAAAAAAACGAGAAAAACGACTAAAAAGGGGGGAAAATAAAAAAGGAGAAAAAAGAAAAACAAGAAAAACAAGAATGGGAAATAAACAGGAAAAACGAATAAAATGGAAAAATGAGAAAAATGAGAAAAACTACTAAAAAGGGGGAAAATGAGAAAAAAGAGAAAGGGGGAAAAGAAAAACAAGGAAAAAATGGGAAATAACATGAAAAAAGAAAAAAATGGAAAAAAGAGAAAATGAGAAAAATGGGAAGAACGACTATAGAGGGAAAAAACAAAAAAGAAATAGAAGGGGGAAAAAAGAAAAACAAGGGAATGAAGAATGGGAAAAACGGGAAAAACAAATAACAGAAAAAAAGAAAAATGAAAAGTAAAAATGAAAAAAAATGAGAAAAACAAGAAAAACGACTAAAAAGAAGGGAAATAAAAAAGGAGAAAAAGAAAAACAAGAAAAACAAGAATGGGAAATAAACAGGAAAAACGAATAAAAAGGAAAAAAGAAAAAGAAGAAAAAGAAGTATGGGAAAAAACAGGAAAAACGAATAAAATGGAAAAATGAGAAAAATGAGAAAAACTACTAAAAAGGGGGAAAAAGAGATAAAAGAGAAAGGGGGAAAAAGAAAAACAAGGAAAAAAATGGGAAATAACATGAAAAAAGAAAAAAATGGGAAAAAAAGAAAAATGAGAAAAATGAGAATGGGAAAAATGAGAAAAATGAGAAAAACGACTAAAGAGGGAGGAAACAAGAATGGGAAAATTAGGGGAAAAAAGAGAAAAGGGGAAAAAAGAAAAAAAAGGAAAAAATGGGAAATAACATGAAAAAAGAAAAAAATGGGAAAAAAAGAATAATGAGAAAAATGGGAAGAACGAGTAAAGAAGGAAAAAACAAAAAAGAAATAGAAGGGGGAAAAAAGAAAAACAAGGGAAAAAAGAATGGGAAAAATGGGAAAAACAAATAGCAGAAAAAAAGAAAAATGAGAAGTAAAAATAAAAAACGAGAAAAACGACTAAAAAGGGGGGAAAATAAAAAAGGAGAAAAAAGAAAAATAAGAAAAACAAGAATGGGAAATAAACAGGAAAAACGAATAAAAAGGAAAAAAGAAAAATAAGAAAAAGAAGTATGGGAAAAAACAGGAAAAACGAATAAAATGGAAAAATGAGAAAAATGAGAAAAACTACTAAAAAGGGGGAAAAAGAGAAAAAAGAGAAAGGGGGAAAAGAAAAACAAGGGAAAAAATGGGAAATAACATGAAAAAAGAAAAAAATGGAAAAAAGAGAAAATGAGAAAAATGGGAAGAACGACTATAGAGGGAAAAAACAAAAAAGAAATAGAAGGGGGAAAAAAGAAAAACAAGGGAATGAAGAATGGGAAAAACGGGAAAAACAAATAACAGAAAAAAAGAAAAATGAAAAGTAAAAATGAAAAAAAATGAGAAAAACAAGAAAAACGACTAAAAAGAAGGGAAATAAAAAAGGAGAAAAAGAAAAACAAGAAAAACAAGAATGGGAAATAAACAGGAAAAACGAATAAAAAGGAAAAAAGAAAAAGAAGAAAAAGAAGTATGGAAAAAACAGGAAAAACGAATAAAATGGAAAAATGAGAAAAATGAGAAAAACTACTAAAAAGGGGGAAAAAGAGATAAAAGAGAAAGGGGGAAAAAGAAAAACAAGGAAAAAAATGGGAAATAACATGAAAAAAGAAAAAAATGGGAAAAAAAGAAAAATGAGAAAAATGAGAATGGGAAAAATGAGAAAAATGAGAAAAACGACTAAAGAGGGAGGAAACAAGAATGGGAAAATTAGGGGAAAAAAGAGAAAAGGGGAAAAAAGAAAAAAAAGGAAAAAATGGGAAATAACATGAAAAAAGAAAAAAATGGGAAAAAAAGAATAATGAGAAAAATGGGAAGAACGAGTAAAGAAGGAAAAAACAAAAAAGAAATAGAAGGGGGAAAAAAGAAAAACAAGGGAAAAAAGAATGGGAAAAATGGGAAAAACAAATAGCAGAAAAAAAGAAAAATGAGAAGTAAAAATAAAAAAACGAGAAAAACGACTAAAAAGGGGGGGAAATAAAAAAGGAGAAAAAAGAAAAACAAGAAAAATAAGTATGGGAAAAAACAGGAAAGACGAATAAAATGGAAAAATGAGAAAAATGAGAAAAACTACTAAAAAGGGGAAAAAAGAGAAAAAAGAGAAAGGGGGAAAAAGAAAAACAAGGGAAAAAATGGGAAATAACATGAAAAAAGAAAAAAATGGGGAAAAAAGAAAAATGAGAAAAATGAGAATGGGAAAAATGAGAAAAATGAGAAAAATGACTAAAGAGGGAGGAAACAAGAATGGGAAAATTAGGGAAAAAAGAGAAAAGGGGAAAAAAGAAAAACAATGAAAAAATGGGAAATAACATGAAAAAAGAAAAAAATGGAAAAAAGAGAAAACGAGAAAAATGAGAATGGGAAAAATGAGAAAAATGAGAAAAACGACTAAAGAGGGAGGAAACAAGAATGGGAAAATTAGGGGAAAAAAGAGAAAAGGGGAAAAAAGAAAAAAAAGGAAAAAATGGGAAATAACATGAAAAAAGAAAAAAATGGGAAAAAAAGAATAATGAGAAAAATGGGAAGAACGAGTAAAGAAGGAAAAACAAAAAAGAAATAGAAGGGGGAAAAAAGAAAAATAAGGGAAAGAAGAATGGGAAAAATGGGAAAAACAAATAGCAGAAAAAAAGAAAAATGAGAAGTAAAAATAAAAAACGAGAAAAACGACTAAAAAGGGGGGGAAATAAAAAAGGAGAAAAAAGAAAAACAAGAAAAATAAGAATGGGAAATAAACAGGAAAAACGAATAAAAAGGAAAAAAGAAAAATAAGAAAAAGAAGTATGGGAAAAAACAGGAAAAACGAATAAAATGGAAAAATGAGAAAAAAGGGGAAAAAATAGAAAAAAGAGAAAGGGGGAAAAAGAAAAACAAGGTAAATAATGAGAAATAACATGAAAAAAGAAAAAAATGGGAAAAAAAGAAAAATGAGAAAAATGAGAATGGGAAAAATGAGAAAAATGAGAAAAATGACTAAAGAGGGAGAAAACAAGAATGGGAAAAATAGGGAAAAAAGAGAAAAGGGGAAAAAAGAAAAACAAGGAAAACAAGAATGGGAAAAAACAGGAAAAATGAATAAAATGGAAAAAAAGAAATACGAGAAAAATAAGAAGGGGAAAAATGATAAAAACGACCAAAGAAGGAAAAAAAAAAAGCAGAAGAAAAAGAGAAAGTGGAACAAAGAAAAACAAGAAAAAGAAGTATGGGAAAAAACAGGAAAGACGAATAAAATGGAAAAATGAGAAAAATGAGAAAAACTACTAAAAAGGGGAAAAAAGAGAAAAAAGAGAAAGGGGGAAAAAGAAAAACAAGGGAAAAAATGGGAAATAACATGAAAAAAGAAAAAATTGGGGAAAAAAGAAAAATGAGAAAAATGAGAATGGGAAAAATGAGAAAAATGAGAAAAACGACTAAAGAGGGAGGAAACAAGAATGGGAAAATTAGGGAAAAAAGAGAAAAGGGGAAAAAAGAAAAACAATGAAAAAATGGGAAATAACATGAAAAAAGAAAAAAACGGAAAAAAGAGAAAATGAGAAAAATGGGAAGAACGACTAAAGAGGGAAAAAACAAAAAAGAAATAGAAAGGGGGGAAAAGAAAAACAAGGGAAAGAAGAATGGGAAAAACGGGAAAAACAAGTAATAGAAAAAAAGAAAAATGAGAAGTAAAAATGGAAAAAAATGAGAAAAACAAGAAAAACGACTAAAAGGGGGGGAAATAAAAAAGGAGAAAAACAAAAACAAAAAAAACAAGAATGGGAAAAAACAGGAAAAACGAATAAAATGGAAAAAAAGAAATACGAGAAAAATAAGAAGGGGAAAAATGATAAAAACGACCAAAGAAGGAAAAAACAAAAGAAGAAGAAAAAGAGAAAGTGGAACAAAGAAAAACAATAAAAACAAGAATGGGAAATAAACAGGAAAAACCAATAAAAAGAAAAAAAGAAAAACAAGAAAAAG
>JALMGJ010000194.1:0-43721 GCA_023362775.1 Charina bottae | reverse complement strand
TAAACTTTTCAGAGGCTCATACGATTTAGTCAATTAATCATGATGCGAAACCTGCACTTGGTGTTTAGGCCTTAAGAATGGCTAATGCGACCTTTCTGACATGGATGCCTCCCTTGGCGGCCCTTCAGCTAATGTATGGTTCGTTGTCAACCGCAGCATCCAGGGAGCGGGTGAAAGTGGTGGCAGAGGAACGCTGGGGGTTTCCAGCCAGGGCATGCAAAGAGATGTGCTTGGGGGCACACCAAAGCCCCCTGCCTTAGAAAAGGCAGAAAGACCCCCATTTTGCACTCGGTCTGCAGAAGCTGGAGTGGGAAATCATCCGACAGGCTGGATAGTTTGCTCTCAAACCCTCCTGGTTGTAATTAATGACTTTTTGGAGAGTTATTCCTCTAACGATCAAGGTAGAAAAGCAGGGAGGTCCCTTCACTGCTATTGATCCGGTTAATGTGATGGGACTTTCTTCTGGAGCCACCAGGTCCTCCTTGGAGCATTAAAGCAGCTGTGTCCTTGGAGAAGGGAGGCGGTAGGCATGGCTGCCTTGAAGAATTTCCCCTCCTTTCTGCATGAAAACTCTGTTAGGCGTGCCAGCGAAGGCATAGAGGCACCAGCTTGTGCGGACAACGGGGAAATCAGTAGCTGCGCCGAGCCTTCTGGAAGATGCAGCTGTTTTAATGATCTCAGGAGGAACTCCTGTAAAATGTCCCTTTCAAATCCTTTGCAAGCACTACTCCCGTCCATCGTGTGATCCTGTCTGCAGCCCAGCAGCATCTCCAGGTATTGATTGAAAGGACCACCACTGGAAACCCTGAAAGTCTGACTCTGCCCAATTTTGACGGTTATAACTGGAGGTCTTGAGGCATGATCCTCCTGGGCTGAGAAGCTACTGAACTTGAAAAGTAACTTTCTAAAAAATTGTTAAAGCAATTGTTGATCAGCAAAATACTGAAAATAAAACAACAAGAACCGAACAATTACAAATAAAAAAGAAAATCAGATCCAGGCAGAAGCCAAAACAAAAAAATTAAAAAACCTGCACAGGTAGTCCTCGCTTAACAACCACAATTGGGACCAGAATTTTGGTTGCTAAGCAAAATGGTCATTAAGCAAATCTGACCCAATTTGACAACCTTTCTTGCGGCGGTTGTTCAGTGAACCATGTGGTCGTTAAGCAAATCACGAGGTTCCCCATTGATTTTCCTTGCCAGAAGTCAGAGAGGAAGACTGAAAATGGTGATCACGTAACCATGGGACGCTGCGACGGTCATAAATGCAAACTGGTTGCCAAGCGCCCAAATCATGATCACGTGACCACAGGGACGCTGTGACAGTTGTAAGTGTGAGGACAGGTTGCAAGTCAGTTTTTTCAGCACCATTGTAAGTCTGAACTGTCACTAAACGAATGGTTGTTAAGTGAGGACTATCTGTATATAAATGCGCTTATGATCAGGAGAAGGCATGTTAACTGTATTTCTATCCAAAATGCCATTTGCATAAACAGGGATGATCTATTGGGAATTTTTTTGTTGATTTAACTAAGGAAATGGGGTTAAAGTTGGCCCATTGTGTCCAGCGATGCCTCAAAAATTTTGATTCCTCTCCTTTGCCGACATGAGAAAGGGATTCTATTTCGCAATGAAAATGGCCCAGCTGGAGTATTGATTCTGTGCACAGCTTTGTGACAAACTTTCTTTTTCTCTTTTTCCACGCCCCCCCCCCCCCACTTCCCAAGAGAAAAAAAATACTCCCAGTGAGGCTTTATTTTTTGACACAAACGGTTTGACATTTACCTCCAGTGGATGCAAACTTGTTAAAAATAGCACAAGGAAGAGGTGGTGTTTCATTCGAATGCCTAGAAGCTAAAGAGCCACCTTTTTCCAGCCTGCTTCTTAATGAAGACGGGAAGTTCACACTTCGGCGTGTTAAAAAGTCCCCGGGCTTCGGGTACCACCCATGACGTCTCTTTCCTAAGAATAGTGGGTGGGAGGAGGAGGGTGTGTGTTGGCAATGCCATCCTTGGCTCACGTCTACCTCCTTTGGCATCACAAGCCATGCCCAAAAGTATTGGGCTGAGAAGATCCAGCAGAAAAGCTAGCTTTTAAGAAGGCATAACCCCAGGCCACCAGGGACATATGACATATGGACTGGCTGTGAGGATGGCCTGGATGGCTTAAAAAGCAGAGATGGGGGACAAATCTCTGCAGCTTGTACCCCACAAGCACTGATGCTTTTTCCTTGCACCATGCGGGGGTCTGGTCAATAGGGGAGGGGGAGGGCTGTGCCCCATGGCTCCATCCCACAATCCAGGCCAGGAGGATTTCCCATCTGCCCTGCCAGCTTTTTTCTTGACCCCGACCCATTCCTGCAGAACTCCACTTTTCTGGGCTGATCATGAGAGCGATGCCTCCCGAGTGGAAATTATTGGAATCCTTGCTGAGGCATGGAGAACATTTTTCAGGGAACTCGCTGGTGGAGAAGGGGTAGAGGCTAATGACTTTCGGGGGGGGGGGGAATCCCAGCATTGATTGGAGTGGAAGCACCATCTGCAAAATTCTCAGGGGGCGGGGAGAGTCACAAGATAACGCTCTAGGTGGAATTCGAGAGAGAATCCTCTCTGGAATGGGAGGGAGGCGGATTCCCCAAAAAGGAAGAGAGCGGATTCCAACCCATGTGCCCCACTCATGCGCTTTCCTGTGGTGCCTTTGCCTTCCCCCATTCCACCCCTTCTGCAAATGAGAAACAGTGGGGGAGGCCACCACATTGCCCAAGCAAAGCCCACATTTCATGCATCATCATTTCCCTGCAGCTAGCTTTGCCCCCTTCCCGCAGCACCACGGGGGTCTTTTTCATAGCATGCACCCCACCATGACTTGGTTTGGAAATGCTCTGCTCTTCCCTTCCACGGAGCCTCCCCAACATAAAGTCAGGCGCAGAGGAGGCAAAGGAATTTTGGACAACAAGGTCCCACAGCAAAAGCCATTCCAGGCTTAGATGTTATAACTTGTTGGCCTTGCGGGGTAAACCAGACAGGAATCACCACCAGATGAGCTAATTCGACTTTATTGTAAGGCTACATTTACAGAATCTTGCAAATCTGAAAGTACAATTCTCCCCCCGCCCCGGTCGTTAAGCGAAACTAGGGAGGGTCCCTCCTGAGCCTCTTTCTCCACCCATTATGCAGCTGAGGGCTAAGCCCTCTCTTATCTGACTGTTCCCTTTTAACGCTGACTCTTGGAAAGGGTGTGTCAGCCTTACCAGGTAGACCAGATAGGAAACACGACCAGATGAGCTAATTCCACTTTATTGTAAGGCTGCATTGACAGAATCTTGCAAATCTGAAAGTACAATTCTCCCCCCGCCCCGGTCGTTAAGCGAAACTAGGGAGGGTCCCTTCTAAGCCTCTTTCTCCACCCATTATGCAGCTGCGGGCTCAGCTGCCTCTTATCTGACCATTCCCTAGGCAGCATCTGTTTGCCCCATCTTTCAAGGTCCTTCTCACATACCACTGCAGGTGCATTGCCATGTCCTTCTTACAAAAGAGATGCTCTGTTATTGTCAGCCTTCCCAGGTAGACCAGACAGGAAACACGACCAGATGAGCTAATTCTACTTGATTGTAAGGCTACATTGACAGAATCTTGCAAGGCTGAAAGTACAATTCTCCCCCCCCCCCCATTTCCTTTACAGCCTGAGAAACTAGGGAGGGTCCCTCCTGAGCCTCTTTCTCTACCCATTATGCAGCTGCAGGCTCAGCCCTCTCTTATCTGACTGTTCCCTTTTAACGCTGACTCTCGGAAAGGGTGTGTCAGCCTTACCAGGTAGACCAGATAGGAAGCACGACCAGATGAGCTAATTCTACTTGATTGTAAGGCTACATTGACAGAATCTTGCAAGTCTGAAAGGACAAATCTCCCCCCCCCCACCCCCGTCGCCTTTACAGTCTAAAAAGTTAGGGAGGACTTGCTGTCAGTCTCAGTTTCTCCCTCTCTGTTTCGGGACAGATGTTCAGAAGGTCCAGATGGGCCCTACAGACTTAAGCCCAAATTCTATTTGTGGTGCTGTCCCTTCTGAGCAGAGATCTGCCATCTTCTCCCAAGACAGAGCCCAGAGCCATCTTGGAGAACCAAGTCAGCCTTGTGGGACGTAATGCCACCCAGGTGCTTCCCAGCAATGGGGCAGAGAGGCTCCCCGGCTGGACTCCCTGGGCCGGCTCCCTCCACCTTCCCCCCCTCTGTCCGGCTGACCAATTACCCAGGCATCAACACATGATTAAATTCAGAAGACCCTGAAATTACAGAGTAATGACGTTTCGAAAAGTCAATTGAGGCAGTGATCAAGGACAGACAAAGAAAGGAGACGGCCGGGCGAAATTGGTCTTGACACAGCCGGCCATCAACGGGAAACTGGGACGGGGGAGCCTTTATATCAGTTGGCCCCCTTATATATTCACGGCCTGAAGTAGAATCTTGCTGCCATCTGAATGGTACTGTATTTTGTATTTTTATCTTTTAGTTGTAGTTATATTTAATGTATTAGAGTTAAGGTTTTTACTGAATTTTAAATTTGATTCTTATTGTAAACTGCCCAGAGTCCCTCCTTAGGGAAATTTGAATGATAGATAGATAGATAGATAGATAGATAGATAGATAGATAGATGATAGATAGATAGATGATAGATGAGATAGATAGATGATAGATAGACAGACAGACAGACAGACAGACAGACAGACAGACAGATAGGTGATAGGTGATAGGTGAGAGAGATAGATAGAGAAATAGATAGATAGATAGATAGATAGATAGATAGATAGATATAGATAGATAGATAGATAGATAGATAGATAGATAGATAGATAGATAGATGATAGATAGATAGATGATAGATTGATAGATGATAGATGATAGATGATAGATTGATAGATGATAGATGATAGATGATAGATGATAGATGATAGATGATAGATGATAGATGATAGATGATAGATGATAGATGATAGATTGATAGATGATAGATGATAGATGATAGATGATAGATTGATAGATGATAGATGATAGATGATAGATGATAAATAGAGGCCCAGGGAGCCGTGGGGGGCTTGTGCTCAGGGGAGGATGGCCCATTCAGCTGCAGCCTGCTCTCCCCCCCCCTCCAATTCCCTCCCCCCCTATGCTGGAGAGGAGATGGGGATCGAAGGAGGCATGCGGGGGAGATCTTATTCTGCGCTGCGCCGTGGGAACCAGATGCGAGGAAGATCTTGTGGGGGGTGCTTAGGACTGACTCGTCTTCTGCCACCCTCCTCCTCCAAGCGCCGGGCGTCCAGCTTTCCCCAAGAGAGCGAGATCACCCGCGCAGGGTGATCTTTCCGGAAGAAAAGCAGCGAGTCCTCCAGGAGAGTGCTCCCGCCGGTCCCTTGCTTGGGGGAAACCAGCTAGGATCCGCGCAATCCCCTGCGCCTTGGGAAGGAGCTGTGCCCGTGGGCGCTCCCGCCCTGACGCCCCGACGCACCTTTGCCAGGGATGAGCGTCCTTGCGTCGGCCCCGTTGCAGGCCCGGGGTGAGGCACACCCAGTCCAGAGGAGGGCCGGCACAGCCCCCCAAGACCCACCACAGCCAGGCCACGTTCCTCCCCGGCGCCTTTTGCTGGTCTTTCAAACGCCAAAGGAAGGGGGAGCAGAGGCTGCGCGGAAGAGCCGCCTCGCTTACCTGCCCCTTTCAGGACCAGCGGAGCAAAACCTGTTTTCTTGGCCTGGCCAGAAGGGCCCCCTCTGCCACCTGAAGGCCACCGGGAAAGTCGTGCTAAACATTTGACACGATCCCTCCCTTTTTTTTTTAATTAGACCAAAGGAACAGAACAGGCTCTGTTCATCGTCTTCGGCAGAAAAAAATTAATTTCCAATTATCCTATCTAAAATTCACGATTCCTCCTAAATTTCTGACTAATCAGGGAGATCATAAGCCTAATCATTTAAGGTAATTATCTAAAAATCTAATTTGTCCTATATTTCAGAACATAATGAGCTCCCGAGCGGATCCAGAATGAAGCAATGGTGAAAGTTACACATGTGAGGAGGGGAAAGAAAGAGAGAGAGAAAGAAAACAATGGAAGGGGAAAATGCAAAAAGGGAAGGAGAAAGGTTAAGATCTGTGCTCCCCTCTCGTGCTTAAAGGAAAGCATAAAACGCCTTCAGAGCACTTGGGTCAAATGGTGTAGAAACGTGCGGTATGTGAATGACAGATTCGGCGTGGGACACCCCCAAAGATCTCTGGGGGCCAACACCGAGCACACTCCCTCCCAGTGGGGGCTGGGGGGGGTCCTTGCTTAATTTGGAGGTAGCCCCCCAGGTCCCTGGAACCCCACTGACTCTATCCATCTTAGGTTTAGTGCAATGTTACTATGATTCTCACGTAAAGGGAAGACTAATGGATTTCTTCCTTGAGGCAATTAAAATGTGATTTGTCACCCACCAAGATGTATGGCTCAGAATCGGCAGATATTACTTTGCCGGGCTCAGAGGGAGGCAAGGGAGCTGGATATGTGTGGTTTGCTGTGTGTGTGTGTGTGTGTGTGTGTGTGTGTGTGTGTGTATGTGTGTGTGTAGTCTTGAGCTTGTTGCTGCCAAAGAGGACTTGTGAGGTTCTTGTCCCTGGTTCGAAGCAAACCTAATCCCATCCAGGACGTACTTACTTACTTATTATTTAAATTTGTATTACCGCCCATCTCCCCCCAACCGGGGGAATCTGGGCGGTTCACAATAACACAAATTAAAAACATAAAGATGAAATTAGAACAACTATAAAATAAATATAAAACCCAAGTGGACTAGATGTTAATAATAGGGCGGGCTTCATGGCACCAGCCACCCCCAGGAGGAACTAGTAGCATTCCCATTCCACGCAAGGCGGCAGAACCAGGTCTTCAAGTCTTTCCGGAAGGTCGGGAGCGAAGAAACTCGCCTCAGCTCCGGGGGCAAGATATTCCAAAGGGCGGGTGCTACTGCAGAGAAGGCACGCCTCCTGGATCCCGCTAGATGGAATTCTCTTGTTGAGGGGGTCCGAAGCATGCCCTCTCTGCATGCACGGGTGGGGCGGGCCGACGTTATCGGGACGAGACGGTCCCTCAGGTACCCTGGTCCTATGCCATATAGGGCTTTAAAGGTGATAACCAGCACCTTGAATTGGACCCGGAAGCAAACTGGTACCCAATGCAGCTCGCGCAGCAGAGGTGCCACATGAGCCGATTTTACGGCACGAATAACTGTCTGCACGGCCGCATTCACTTATGGAAACATCTCTAATTTCGCTGATAATGGAAAAGCCAGTCCACCGCTGGGATGCAGAGAAGGAAGGAATATTAGGTATGTTCGCTGCCTTGAGTTATTTATAAAAATAATAAAGGCGGGATAAAAAATAAAATAATAAAATAAAATATAAAATAAAATAAAATAAAATAAAATAAAATAAAATAAAATAAAATAAAATAAAATAAAATATAAAAATAAAATAAAATAAAATAAAATTAAAATAAAATAAAATAAATAAAATGGGTTATCACCAAACCATCACTAATCTTGATACGCCCTAAAGGACTTGCTAGCCTCAACTTAGGAATCGACATTTATATCCAGCTTTTTCTCTGCTAAAGTAGCTTCCTTCTGGCCCACCATAACAGATCTCTGAGACTGGTTCTGCGGAGGACGTGACCAACGTTTTGCTATCAGGGTTGCGCGACTCAAGCTCGGCTCCTTCCCCACTCTGTGGCACCCTGGCTTGGATTCAGACAAAACCCTATCTGAAGTTAAAAAACTAAATTTAACTCGTGCGAATTCAGCGGCTTGTGTTTGTAACTGGTGTGGTTCGGCAGATTGTGTAAACACAATCTGGCGTTCCCCGTCTGAGCTTGGAAAGCCTTCTGACACTTCGGCAGAATTTTGGAGGCAGCATTTGATGTGTGAATGAGAGATGTGTGGGCTCGGTGTTTCTCGTGGGGGAGAGGAAAAGCTCTCATTTCTTTCTCTCTTTTTTTGCTGGAGACGATAATAACGCCCCAGGAGTGTGGCCTTTATTTATTTATCACCGCACAGAAGTGAATCCCCAAGTCATCACAGAGAAAACTAGAGTGTTAGCAATAAGGGAGGAATCCTTAGACAATAGCTAATCTCCGTCCTCTCTACAAGCGTGGGAGGCGTTTTGAGCATGTTAGGGGTTGAGAGAGACTGAAATGGGGGGAAATGGGGCAACCTTCCAGCTAGGGACAACACAGCCGACAAGGTTACCCCAATTGTATGGGGACCCCTCGAAACGGAGATGAAGGTTTCGATGTCTGAAAAGTATCCTAGCCTAGGGTTACTTCCCTACTGCAAAGGAAGATGTTTATCCACAATTGTATAGATGGCTCAAGGTTGACCATCAAAAATATTCCAGGGTTAAAAATGCAGCCTAACTCAATTAAGGCAGCCCGCCGGCTCTCAGCAGCCAAACGCCGGCAGAAAAGTACAGTCAGAGGCCAAGGAATTAAAGGCCCCCTCTGTTTGGGGAATGTGGGGGCAGCCATGGAGAAGACACACCAATGGACCCTCAGCAAACCCTCCCTAGGATGGGCTGACTGTGTCCAGGAAAGAGGGTTGAGGCACCCAACCACGTAGGGCTTTAAAGGTGGTTTACACCTGAAGTAGACCCAGAAGCAAACAGTGCAGCCATCAACCATAGGATTGATCTACAGGTAGTCCTCACTTAACAACCATTCGTTTAGTGACGGTTCAGACTTACGACAGTGCTGGAAAAACTGACTTACGACCGGTTCTCACACTTACGACCGTTGCAGTGTCCTTGCGGTCACATGATCACGATTTGGGCACTTGGCAACCAGTTCACATTTATGACCGTCGCAGCGTCATGTGGTCATGTGATCGCCATTTTTGACCTTCCCAGCCGGCTTCTGGCAAGCGAAATCAGTGGGGAACCACGTGATTCACTTAACGACCACGCGGTTCGCTTAACAAGCACCACAAAAAAGGTCGTGAAATCGGGTTGGATTCGCTTAATGACCACTTTGCTTAGCAACTGAAATTCCGGTCTCAATTGTGGTCGTTAAGCGAGGACTACCTGTAATGCTGTTGAAGCTGCTGCCTCCGGTCATGCATTCTGAACCAGCTGAAGCTTCCAAATTGTCTCGAAAGGCAGCAATGTGCAGGGAGTGTGGCAGTTGTCGAGCCACAAGGGGACGAAGTTGGGCATCACTTGCCAGGACCTCCCCAGGCAGAAAAGCCACAAGGGGCACACCAGCTGAAGCTGGGAAAGGCCTCTCTGTCCAGAGCTCCATCGATCAGCAGCTACGAGCCCAGAAGCCCCCCGAATTGTGGACTTCCTCCTTTGGGGGAGCTCAACCTGTCCAAACTTGGAATCAAGCCGTTGACGGGCACAAGAACCTCATCTTGGAGGGACTTAATCTGAGCCCTTTGCTTTTTGGTGCGGGAGAGACTTCTACACACTGTTTGTGGGAAAAGAGGTGTGTAAAGGATAGTGCCCTTCTGACTGATGTGCTGGTCTCAAGATACACACTGGGCAATGAGATGAATGGCCTGCCAAGAGAAGAGACTCTCTGTAGCTCAGGGCTGAAGTGAAGTGAAGTGAAGTGAAGTGAAGTGAAGTGAAGTGAAGTGAAGTGAAGTGAAGTGAAGTCCTTGGGGCTCTCTGAGCTTGGTGGTTGGCTTGCAGACGTTTCACCACCCAGCTAGGGAACATCATCAGGGTGAGTGATGACGAGTGCACGGATGACGTTCCCTAGTTGGGTGATGAAATGTCTGCAAGCCAACCACCAAGCTCAGAGAGCCCCAAGGACTCCACATGAATCCCCTTGCATGGATCCATGGATTAACCCAGAGCTTTCCAAACTCTCTGTTGCACACATTAGTGTGTCGGCTGCAGTGTCTGGGTGTGTCGCGGCTGCTGCTGCCTCCGAGCCCTGCCAGGATTCCGCGCAGGTCCTAGTGCCTGCCTTGTGCCTGGCTGCCTCCAAACCTGCCCTGCCAGGATTCCGCGCAGGTCCTAGTGCCTGCCTTGTGCCTGGCTGCCTCCAAACCTGCCCTGCCAGGATTCCGCGCAGGTCCTAGTGCCTGCCTTGTGCCTGGCTGCCTCCAAACCTGCCCTGCCAGGATTCCGCGCAGGTCCTAGTGCCTGCCTTGTGCCTGGCTGCCTCCAAACCTGCCCTGCCAGGATTCCGCGCAGGTCCTAGTGCCTGCCTGGTGCCTGGCTGCCTCCAAACCTGCCCTGCCAGGATTCCACGCAGGTCCTAGTGCCTGCCTTGTGCCTGGCTGCCTCCAAACCTGCTGTGATTCCACGCAGGTCCTAGTGCCTGCCTTGTGCCTTGCTGCCTCCAAACCTGCTGTGATTCCACGCAGGTCCTAGTGCCTGCCTTGTGCCCGGCTGCCTCCAAACCTGCTGTGATTCCACGCAGGTCCTAGTGCCTGCCTTGTGCCTGGCTGCCTCCAAACCTGCCCTGCCAGGATTCCGTGCAGGTCTTAGTGCCTGCCTTGTGCCTGGCTGCCTCCAAACCTGCCTTGCCAGGATTCCGCGTAGGTCCTAGTGCCTGCCTTGTGCCTGGCTGCCTCCAAACCTGCTGTGATTCCACGCAGGTCCTAGTGCCTGCCTTGTGCCTTGCTGCCTCCAAACCTGCCTTGCCAGGATTCCGTGCAGGTCCTAGTGCCTGCCTTGTGCCTGGCTGCCTCCAAACCTGCTGTGATTCCACGCAGGTCCTAGTGCCTGCCTTGTGCCTTGCTGCCTCCAAACCTGCCTTGCCAGGATTCCGTGCAGGTCCTAGTGCCTGCCTTGTGCCTGGCTGCCTCCAAACCTGCTGTGATTCCACGCAGGTCCTAGTGCCTGCCTTGTGCCTGGCTGCCTCCAAACCTGCTGTGATTCCACGCAGGTCCTAGTGCCTGCCTTGTGCCTTGCTGCCTCCAAACCTGCCTTGCCAGGATTCCGTGCAGGTCCTAGTGCCTGCCTTGTGCCTGGCTGCCTCCAAACCTGCTGTGATTCCACGCAGGTCCTAGTGCCTGCCTTGTGCCTGGCTGCCTCCAAACCTGCTGTGATTCCGTGCAGGTCCTAGTGCCTGCCTTGTGCCTGGCTGCCTCCAAACCTGCCCTGCCAGGATTCCGCGCAGGTCCTAGTGCCTGCCTTGTGCCTGGCTGCCTCCAAACCTGCCCTGCCAGGATTCCGCGCAGGTCCTAGTGCCTGCCTTGTGCCTGGCTGCCTCCAAACCTGCTGTGATTCCACGCAGGTCCTAGTGCCTGCCTTGTGCCTGGCTGCCTCCAAACCTGCCCTGCCAGGATTCCGCGCAGGTCCTAGTGCCTGCCTTGTGCCTGGCTGCCTCCAAACCTGCCCTGCCAGGATTCCGCGCAGGTCCTAGTGCCTGCCTTGTGCCTGGCTGCCTCCAAACCTGCTGTGATTCCACGCAGGTCCTAGTGCCTGCCTTGTGCCTTGCTGCCTCCAAACCTGCCTTGCCAGGATTCCGCGCAGGTCCTAGTGCCTGCCTTGTGCCTGGCTGCCTCCAAACCTGCTGTGATTCCACGCAGGTCCTAGTGCCTGCCTTGTGCCTTGCTGCCTCCAAACCTGCCTTGCCAGGATTCCGCGCAGGTCCTAGTGCCTGCCTTGTGCCTGGCTGCCTCCAAACCTGCCCTGCCAGGATTCCGCGCAGGTCCTAGTGCCTGCCTTGTGCCTGGCTGCCTCCAAACCTGCCCTGCCAGGATTCCGCGCAGGTCCTAGTGCCTGCCTTGTGCTTGGCTGACTCCAAACCTGCCTTGCCAGGATTCCGAGCAGGTCCTAGTGCCTGCCTTGTGCCTGGCTGCCTCCAAACCTGCCCTGCCAGGATTCCGCGCAGGTCCTAGTGCCTGCCTTGTGCCTGGCTGCCTCCAAACCTGCCCTGCCAGGATTCCGCGCAGGTCCTAGTGCCTGCCTGGTGCCTGGCTGCCTCCAAACCTGCCCTGCCAGGATTCCGTGCAGGTCCTAGTGCGTGCCTTGTGCCCGGCTGCCTCCAAACCTGCTGTGATTCCACGCAGGTCCTAGTGCTTGCCTTGAGCCTGGCTGCCTCCTAACCTGCCCTGCCAGGATTCCGCGCAGGTCCTAGTGCCTGCCTTGTGCCCTGCTGCCTCCAAACCTGCTGTGATTCCACGCAGTTCCTAGTGCCTGCCTTGTGCCCTGCTGCCTCCAAACCTGCTGTGATTCCGCGCAGGTCCTAGTGCCTGCCTTGTGCCTGCCTGCCTCCAAACCTGCCCTGCCAGGATTCCGCGCAGGTCCTAGTGCCTGCCTTGTGCCTTCCTGCCTCCAAACCTGCCCTGCCAGGATTCCGTGCAGGTCCTAGTGCCTGCCTTGTGCCTTGCTGCCTCCAAACCTGCTGTGATTCCGTGCAGGTCCTAGTGCCTGCCTTGTGCCCTGCTGCCTCCAAACCTGCTGTGATTCCATGCAGGTCCTAGTGCCTGCCTTGTGCCTGACTGCCTCCAAACCTGCTGTGATTCCACACAGGTCGTACTGCCTGCCTTGTGCCTGACTGCCTCCAAACCTGCCCTGCCAGGATTTCGTGGAGGTCCTAGTGCCTGCCTTGTGCCCTGCTGTAAGAGTGTGTCGCGAAATGATGCATGTCTAAATAGTGTGTCACCAACATGTAAAGTTTGGAAAGCTCTGGATTAAACCTTTAAAAAAGGCATCCGCTTGACTATTTTTTGTTGCAAAAAATGACAGTAAAGGGGTCCTCCCCCAGGTTTTCCTCTCCTTTTCCATCTCGCAAGCAGTTTGAAGCTTGGATAGGGCAGCTCAGAAAATGCCACTCGTGCAGCCATAGCTTCTGGGACACCAGCCCCCTCCCTCGTCCCGCTCCAGTCAGAGTAAAACAAAAACCCGTGGCTGCCCCTTCCTTCCCCATTTCCGGTATGTGCATGGGGCGGTTGTTTGCAAAAAGAATGCATACAAGCAGTTTTATGGGGAGAAGACCCCCCTTCCATTTCTGATAAGAAGCTGAAAGGAGGGGGGGGGGCATTTCTGCAGCCAGACCATTTTCATCTGGTGCAAGGAGGTTGCAGTGCAGAGCCTCCCCCGCCCCGCTTCGTGTATTTGTGTGTCTGTGTGACTGCAATGGCTGGCTTGAACCGACGGGCTGGGAGGCTTGATAGCTTTTGTCTTTTATAAATGGTGTCCCAATGGGATCTGCCTGCCCCATGTGCTCTAACAGGGTGGGCATGCTCAGGGTCCCCTCCTTGAAACGATGACATTTTTGGGGACCTTTTCATGATGGTGCCTGCCCTCTGGAGCGATCTGTCCCTCAATACAGGTAGTCCTCGCTTAATGACCACAATTGGGACCGGAATTTCAGTTGGTAAGTGAAGCAATCATTAAGCAAATCCGACCCAATTTTATGAACCTTTTTGTGGCAGTTGTTAAGCAAATCACCATGGGTGTTAAGCGAACCACATGGTTGTTAAGCGAATCACGCAGTTCCCCATTGATTTTGCTTGCCAGAAGCTGGCCGGGAAGGTAGAAAATGGCGATCACGTGACCACATGACACTGAAACGGTCATAAATGTGAACTGGTTGCCAAGCGCCCAAATCATGATCACGTCACCGGGGGGATGCTGCAACGGTTGTAAGTGTGAGGACTGGTCGTAAGTCGGTTTTTCCAGCACCGCCGTAAGTCCGAACCATCACTAAATGAATGGTTGTTAAGCGAGGAGTACCTGTATGTATGTCGCCTCGACACTGCAGGCCTTTAGAAAGGCACTGAAATTTGAGGGGGGGGGGCTTTGGAAACTTTGGGCATCGGAGCCAGGATGGTTAGAGCTCCCTTTGGGAAGAGTTGCAATAAATCTGAGTGTCGGATCGCCCATCCACGGTTTAGATCTCTTTGTAGGCCGTATTCTCTCTGTTGTTTTTGATGTCTTTGGGTTTATTGCACGCTGCACCGAGGCGCACCGTTCAAGTGAGGCGGCTAAGTCAATGCTTTAAAAAATACATGGGAAGAGCCGAGCCTTGCAGGTTTCGTGAAAAGACAGAGGTTGCCAAAACGACAAGGAGGATGAAGATGGGGTTGGATGCTCTTACCCTTCCTGGCCAGTTGGGTGCTTGCGAAGGAAAAGAAAAGAGGGCCGCCTGCCAGGTTCCATTTGTAGGGCAGAAATGAAAAAAAGAGTCCCCCCCCCCCCCCGGCTCTGGCAAAGCCAGAGAAGCACCGACTCATCCTCCCCAAACCAGCCGAGATCGGGTTTTTTTTCTATGGGGAGGGAGAGGAGAAGCATTCAGCCCTGGAAGAAAGGGAAAGGCTTGGGGGTCTGCTGGGGGGAAGAAGTGACATCACGTGCATCAGGACGCTGCAAATTGGTGCAATGATGTCATATCGCCCATGACGTCATCACGGCCTCTTCCAGAAACCTACGGAGAAGACTACTGGCAGAAGCTTGCCACTGCCCTGTGAAATACCTGCATTTGTTTTAAAACCATCTTCCTTTCCTTTCTGGTTCCCAATCATTTATCTGGATTCTCTGGCGTTTGGGGTGCCCCGTTCTCCTGAAAGGTGGAAGGTGTACAATTGCGACACATAAATGCCCTTGCTTGGGCCTGTCCTGGAAGGGTGACAATCCGGAGCCAGGTTTTACAATCCTGAGATGCCGGGGGGGGGGGGGGGCTTCCAACGGAAGCTGGGGGCTTGAATCTCGGAATTGTTTGCCTCTTTCAAGCTTATGCTGAGTGCCAGTTCGAGAGCTGCTGACTCTCAGCCTGGAAAGCCAGCTGCAGTTCCTCCACTCGCTGCCATCTGGACCTGCTATGGCAGTGCCTGCCGTTGTTGTGGGACTGGCAACCTCTCTTGGACGGGTCTCCGTCCCTCCTGGGCTCCATGAGCAGGCACTGCCCCTTCACGGATTGAAAGGGGACTCGACCAAACATGGTAACCTTCCACTTCCAAATACAGGTCGCTTAATGACCACAATTGGGACTGGAAATTCGGTTACTAAGTGAAGCGGTCATTAAGTGAATCTGACCTGATTTTACTACCTTTTTTGCGGTCATCATTAAGCGAATCACAGTGGTCATTAAGCGAACCATGTGGTTGTTAAGTGAATCACATGGTTCCCCGTTGATTTTGCTTGCTGGAAGCCGGCCAGGAAGGTCGAAAACGGCGATCACGTGACTGCAGGACGGTGCAACGGTCATAAATGCAAACTGGTTGCCAAGTGCCCGAATCATGATCACGTGACTGCAGGGACGCTGTGACGGTCATAAGTGCGAGGACTGATCGTAACTTGGTTTTCCCAGCACCATCGTAAGTCCAAACTGTCACTAAACGAATGGTCGTTAAGCGAGGACTACCTGCACTTGGATCCCTCAAGGGGTATCTGTAGGGCAGTGTTTCTCAACCTTGGCAGCTTGAAGATGTGTGGAAGATGCTGGCTGGGGAATTCTGGGAGTTGAAGTCCACACACACATCTTCAAGCTGCCAAGGTTGAGAAACCCTGCGGTAGGGTACGGTCAAAAAAGTCAAGGTGATAGATGCACATAAAAACCAGGTGGAAAAACCCCACCATCATGGCTGCCCTCTTGACTTTTTCCAACATACCCCTGCAACTGATCAAACAGCCGGTAAGGAGTGAGCTTTATTTCTGCACATCAAATCATTCCAGCCGTGTCTCATCTTTCTTTATTCAAAAACAACAACAACACACACACACACACACACACAATAACAGCTGGCATTTTAAATCCTCAACGGGAGCACGTGCTCTCCAGCTTTGGCTCCTGAATGTTTTAAAAGGAAACCAGACTCTCCCCCCACCCCCAGCCTTTTAGACTCCCCCAGGTGGGGAGAAGAGATGCTCAGAAGGAAATGAACGGGCCTCCTTTCTTTGGCACAGTTTTATGGAAATGCCTGGGCTTTCCAAATAACAATAACAGCCTTTCCCTGCATTAAAGGGACGCAAACAGAAGATGCCTGATCATTCCAAAGGCTCAACGAAAGGGGTCTTTCTGGGCTACAAAATCCACTTTTCCCTGATAGACCCATTGCAGGGTCTTCTTAAGCATTGACAGTCTCTTTTGGGAGGAGGGAAGTAAAATCCCAGCCTGGGAACTGCAAGCTATCCATCGGAACAATACGCTCCAATCTAAAAACGCTTCTCCATTTTTTCTTCGCCGGATTTCCCCTTGGCCTTGAAACGGCAAATGACCTCCCTGAGTTTCCAAAACCAGACGTGGCCGTAAAATAACGACAAATTATTCCATTGTGCTCTATCAAGCTTACCTAAAAGCATTTGCACCGTCTTCTAGCCTCGGTTAATTTTAACACGGATGAGTCTGTTGTGGGAACGTGTGGTGTGTGTGGTGCCCTGTTTCTTTGCTTTCTTTATCTGCGTTTCCTGCCCTTCATGGACACACACCCGCGGCGCTAATGCGTGCAATTGCCACAAGGAGAAAAACTCTCCGTGTGATTCCAGCGCGCTGTCAAGAGCCTCACCGTATCGGCGTCTACCGATGCATCAGCACAATGCTGCAGAAAAAGGATCTTAATGCTGCCCTCATTGTCTGATCGCATCAAGAGGCCCTTTCGGGCTGTTTTATCCCAGTGCTCTTCTGTCAGCCCCTGAACAAATTCTCCTCCTCCCCCAGCATCCCCCGTGCCGGTTCATCGCTTTCTGCCTTGCTTCGAAGGCATTTCACCTTTCCAAAGCTTCAGAAAATCTCCCACATGGACCTTAATGAGAAGATCAACAAATGCAGAACTGGGTGAAAAATGAAAGGACAGGCGCTTCCACCGGCCAGTAGTGCTTTGCCGACCCCCCTCTTCCTCCCCAGAGCTCCCCCAACCCCTTCCTACCCCCAACCCCCCCTTCCATGACTCCATGCCGGAGCCATTCGTCATGGCCTTCCACAGCTCCGAGGGGACCCCAAGTCCCCACTTGTAATGGTAGGTGGGAAAGACCTCGGGAGACTGGGCCCAGAGATGCTGCCTAGAGAATGGTCAGATAAGAGACGGCATAGCCCTCAGCTGGATAGTGGGTGGGGCAAGAGGCTCAGAAGGGACCCTCCCTAGTTTCTCAGGCTGTAAAAGAGATGGGGGGAGGATTGTATTTTCAGACTTTCAGCAAGATTCTGTCAATGTAGCTTTACAATAGCATAGAATTAGCTCATCTGGTTGTGATTTCTGTCTGGTTTACCCCACGAGGCTGACATCAATCTTGCAAGTATTTCATACAATTCTCGCCCTCCGCCCCATCTCCTTTACAGCCCGAGAAACTAGGGAGGGTCCCTTCTGAGCCTCTTGCCCTGCCCACTATCCAGTTGCAGGCTATGCTTTATCTTATTTGACCATTCCCGTGGCAGTGTCTCTTTGCCCAGGCGCTCAAGGTCTTTCCCACCCCCCTGTTTTGCTTCAGATCCCAAGCTACCTCATCCCTGACGTGGATCGGGTCCGGCTGCTTGCTCATGCTCATGAACGGCAAAGAGAGGGATGAAGGTGCTGTGGGAAGGATAAGCTGCCGGAGGCTGCCCGCACCCAGATTCCAGAACTGATCTGAAGAACTAGAAGTTCGTCTTCCAGCAGAAGACCTACGAGACCTGGGAACTGTTCAGGTCAAACCAGACGGCCATCCTTCCCAAAGCCAGGTGGACAAGGACGAAGCCGGGAATGATTCCAGGTTTCATGCCTAGTCTTAGTTGTTGAACCACTGCTGAATTCACACATCCCTCCAAGCCCAAACCAAGCCAGACTTAGCTTAGCGTGATGGGTCAACCCAGGACTGGCTCTAAGCTGGTTTAGACCTAAGCTGAGCAGGGAACCAGGGAAGGGAGAAGACCCCCAAAGAAAGCTGCAGTGTAGAATAGGACGTAGAGCAGGGTGACCACAGGATAGAAAAGTCAGGGTGGCGGTCGAAACTCCACCTGCTTTTTAGGTGCCTCGCAGACATTTATTTATTTTATTTAAATGGTTTCTAGCAGTGACTCTGGGCAGTGCATTAAAACCACCATCTCAACATAGAACCTACCCCCGGGTTGAAACAGCCACCCCCTACAACAAAATGCCACATCCCCAACAGAGCAAATGCCTGGGGGAACAGCCAGCACTTCCTCTGATGCCTCTCATGAAAAATAGAACTGAGAAAGATGCCCAATTTCAACCTTTCCCCCTTGGTTAAAAGAAAAGATTTGCAGAGGCTGGGAAACACGTCTTCGTTTATGACGTCCCGTTCCTCTGCATTGTGGATCTTTAGGAACCCAACTGGCTGTTTTTATGCCTTCTCTGTGCATTTAATTATTTACCACAGAGGCTGCTTTGATCAATGACACTCAAAACAATATCTCTCCCCCCCCCCGTTCCCCAATATCCCCCTTGCACGCATTTTAGGCATTTGATTATCAGGGGTCCTTTCAAAGGCGCACACACACGCGCACACACACACACACACACACACACAAACACACCGTTTGGATCCTTCTATTCAGACAGCAAGGGCTTTTCACCAGAGGGTTGACCGATGACCCAACGGTTGCAGAATTTGGCTTGTGCGCCAAACATCCAAGAATTCTCGATCGGCAGATGTGAGCTAAGAATATTGGTTTGCACAAAGAACACATATATGAAAGGTGAAAAAACGTTTCATGTGGGAACGCACACAGATGCACACGGGGAATGCGTCTGAAGGCATGAGGGCCAGCTCCAGCTCCTCGTTGAAGAACCAGCTTGGTTTTTCTGAGGTTTCTCAGCAAGTATAACACACACACACACACACACACACACACACACACACCCTCCTTTCTAGCTTACAAGTATTGATCCTTGCAGATGAACAGTTTCCCCACACACAATCTCATTGTTCCATGGCAAAGACCTTCTACACCTCTTCATGAGCTACCTCCAAAGGACACAATACTACACAGGAGAGATTTTCGGATGGGGATGCCTGCAAATGGAGCCAGTTGGACCTCTGTGTCCTTCCCATGGGTCCTTCCCATCCTAGGCAGCTCCAACAAACATCCGCCAGGGCCTTTTGAATGGGCATGGCAAGGAAAGACTCTACTCAAGGTTGAGCTCCAGCTGCTCGAGTTCCTTTTTCCGCAACTTCATACTGAGGTTGTTGAGCCCTGAAAAGCAGGGAAGATGCTGACTTCTGTTCCTGAAAAGGGGGAACAGAAACCGTTTTCTCCTGGGAGAAGCAACTTTTTCTGGAAATCTGGCCTTGGGTGCTGAGTTAAACATGCAAATCATCCCCCCCCCCGCCTTTTCTCCACTCCAACTCTTCTGCTTTGAGGGGAACTATTTATAAGAAATATTTCTAATTCACAGGTCTGTTTTTCACCGACGATTGTTTGCCTGAACGAGAGACATTTATTATGATTAATGCCAGAAAAAATGAGATTCTTCTTTTCTCTGATTTCCCCCAGGTTTTACTTCCAGTGTACTGAAGGAACCCAGGGCCTGCAGGAGAAGCTGATTCTCGTATAATAGATATGTAATGCCAAGGAAAGAGAGCGCTACTGAATTCCATTTCTCATGGCCCGTGTTCTCCTCCTGGTCATGAGTCAGTTCCCAACATGCAAATTCAGTGCTTTGGCTTCACACCAGGCCAAATATTGACCCTGGCTTGCTCTGGAAGTTGTGGAGCGAGTTCAGAATAGGACACCCCTGAGCACTCTACAGCACGAAGGGCCTCAGGCTTTGACAACCCACCTTAGGAGACCAGATGAGTTGAACCGTCTCACAGCTGGTGGTCAGAAAGGGATGGACGGCTCCAGCAGAATATTCGATGCAGACGCAGCGGGCAAGGACCGAAGAGGGCAATTAGGAAAGAGCAGAGCTCGAGGTGGGCTGGGAGCAAGCCAATTTCCAGAAGGCACAGAGAATCGGGAAGAGCTGGCAACTTCTCTGATGTAAAATTCTGGTGCGTGTGGACCACAGCTCCGGAGAACGAGCAAAATAACCTTGATCCATTGCAGCCAACTTGCGGTCGATGGAACCACCTGAAAGCGTGTGTGCAACCCAGCTGGGCATCCATCTGCGCCCAGATGGAGGACGCTGTTTCCAAGCTTGCTCGTTTCAGGCGGAATTCTCTCTTCTGCAGATAATGGCAGGGCACGGTGGAAGAGAGGCAGATGCCCACCAGCAAGACCGTTTCGGAAGGAAAAGGGCCACCATGGCAGAGCCGAGAGCTCCCTGACTACAAGCAGAGCATGGAGTAGATGACGTTGATTCCTGCACTGGGTAGGAGGTTGCGCTAGAAGACTTCCAAGTTCCCTTCCATTCTACGATTCTATAACTTCTCACGCCATACCGGACAGTGGAGACAGTGGGAAGAGACTGAAAGCTGCGTGCCAGATTGCCCATCACCCAAAGTCTAGGCGAAACTTTCTCCCAACGTATTAAGCCCTGCGCAGCATGGGAAGAACTGGAGGAGGAGGAACATTCCTGCCACCACATTGCCTGGGGTGGGGCTATCATTTGGGATTTTCGTTCTCCTCTTTTAATTAGGAGTTGTGAATTTGAATTGTGAACTTGGAAGGGAGTCAAAAGATTGGCCGAAGCAATCAGGATGAGGGATCCTCTGGGGAGGTGCCAGTTAAGCTGAGTAGCCTGGCCCAAGGTGGGCAGTGATCCTTCTGCAAGAGCTGTGTGTTGAAGGGCATCCAAGAAAGGCCGGAATGGAAGAAAGAGTTGGGGTGGGGTGGGGTGGGGTGGCAGGTCCTGCAGCTGAAGCAAAAGCACCACCACAGAACCCTGGTTTACCACTGAACAAAATGCTGTACGGGATGGAGTCCAAGATCGGAAGGACTGTTGGAGGTCCCAGCAAATCAGCATGCCTCATTAGCATGTGGACGAGTTTGTTATAGGATGCAACTCTCTATATGCTTCCAGAGGAAGCTGTTTGTTGTCCCTCCCACACTTTCCTTCCTCTCTTTCTACCTCCTTCCACCATCGGAGATGGGAGCACACGGCTGCTGCTCCTTCCAAAGAGAGGCCATGCCAAGGCCTAGACTCAGGAGGTTCCACTTTCCTACACACAGCCTTTAGCAGCAATGAGGGCTAAGGGTCAACACAGTTTAGGGAAAGAAAGAAGAACAAATGTAACTAGACCAAATAAAACAAGTAAGAACTCTTTTGTCCTTATTTTGAACCCACTTTGTCTAAGCGTGTAATTCTTTATGCTTGGGTGGGCTAAGTGTGTAAGGTCATAACCTATATCTCGCTAGCGTGCTCATTAATGCTATTGTTGATAAATATTCCTTTCTGTGCGTGTATATTTCCACTGCATTAAGCTCTGCTCCATTCAGTGGTCCTAGCTGTCCACTAATGGCATCAAGGACCACCACACCCTTTCAAACCACTTCTAGCTGGGGGGCAACTGCTGAACAGAACAATCCCTGTGGAGAAACCCTCTCCAGCTACTCCATCGAGAGAGATCCATAAACTCAGCAAGCCAGGTGGTGTCCATCGTCATCTCCCAGCTGAGAGAGGTGGGGCAGGAGGAAGGGGGCATCCCAGAGACATCAGCTGTTGGCTGGCAGATGCCCTGGAGTGCAGAGTGCGCTGAAGGCCCAAACCTTCTCCAGGGCTGGAGCGCCAGATGCAACGGGGCTCCTGCCTTTATGGCGAACAAAGGCGCCTGGGCTCCGTCACCCTGCTTTTCATCCCAGCTCCACGCGGAGCGGCTTGTTTTCCAACACACAAAGCTCCTGGGTTCAAAGCAGTGGCGTGCCGCTGCAATTTGTCTCTTTTATTACATTTTGGAAGAAAGGCACTTCTGAACAAATCCAGCCATCAATGAATTCCCAGTCTGTTATTTTGTTTATGATTAAGCTCTGGAGCACGATGTTCCGCTGCTGGGCTCTAGGCCACAGACTTTTTGCTTCGGTTTTAACAGCCCCCCCCCCAAAAAAAAAGAGGTGGCGGCGATGACAGTCAGCACATGGTGGGGAGCCCAAGGATGCTCCTCTGCCAGGCAGGATGGTGCCCCACAGCCCTGGCAGAGGTAGACTTAACGAGGGACCTAAAATTTTATTAGTGCTTAATTGGGTTGGAGGTTCTGCACAGTGTATTTAATGGCCCCCAAATGTTCTGCAGCGACAGGAACCCCTGCAGACCGCCTGATCCACAGATGCGCCATCAGGGAGTGGGAGTGGCCTGAGCTGGAAATTGAAGTTGTGACAGTTGAGATTGCAGATGGGGGGGGGGCTTGGGTGTAGAGTCGCAGCTTACACGTAGGGGCGCTACGTGTTCTCAAGGAGAAATGCCCCAGGTCTCCCCTCCCCACCTTCCTCCCTCCCTCCCTCCCTCCCTCCCTCCCTCCCTTCCTCTTTCTCCTTCCTTCCTCCTCTCTTTTCCTTCCTTCCTTCCCCTTCTCCTCCTCCTCCCCCTCCTCTTCCTCCCTCCTTTCTCCCTCCTTCTCCTCCTTCCCCTTTCCTTCCTTCCTTCCTTCCTTCCTTCCTTCCTTCCTTCCTTCCTTCCTTCCTTCCTTCCTTCCTTCCTTCCTTCCTCCTCTCTTTTCCTTCCTTCCTTCCTTCCTTCCTTCCTTCCTTCCTTCCTTCCTTCCTTCCTTCCTTCCTTCCTTCCTTCCTTCCTTCCCCTCTTTCTCCTTCTCTCTCCTTCTCTCTCCTCTCCTCTCCTCTCCTCTCCTCTCCTCTCCTCTCCTCCCCTCCCCTCCCCTCCCACTCCCTTCCTTCCTCCCTCCCTCCCTCCCTCCCTCCCTTCCTCCTCTCTTTTCCTTCCTTCCTTCCCCTCTTTCTCCTCTCCTCTCCTCTCCTCTCCCTCCCTCCTTTCTTCCCTTACCCCTCCCCTCCCCTCTTCTCTCTGTAGCAGTACTTTCTAAAAAAATCTCCACCACCACTTCACAACTCCACCTTCTCAAATTCTGCTTATTACACTTTTCCTCTGGATTAAATCCTAAAGTTTCCCTTTCTGCGGGAGGCCAAGGGCCAAGTGCTTTAGAGGAGGCGAGCTCTGGAAGATTAGGCTTGAAAAAGCAGCCAGGAATTCACTTCCACCTGCCATCTTGAAGTAACATCCAGCAATTTTCCCCCTTTCAGGTCTGTCTCTCCTCTCTTGAGCATAGGGAGGAGAGCAAAATTAAAAAATGATCAGATTAGTTCCCAATATTCCTCGCTCGCTGCTGCCAAGCGCCATCCAAACACTCAGCCGAGAAAGGAGGCAGAAGAAAGAAAAAGCATCGGGATGGATGAATCCTGACAGCTCAGAGGATGAAGAAAGATGGTGGTCACCAGAAGGTTTACAAGCTAACATCCGAATATTAAACACCAGGGACTTTTTGCAGCGCTGCTTCACTGCCTCACCAGGAATGATACACCTTTTGTCAGGAAAATTCATTTTGCCAACAATGCTGGTTGCCAATAAAACTGAAGGTCCTCTTCCATTAGCCAATTAAGAACATGGTCTTTTGAGAACTCAGCTGGCAAACGCAAAGGACAAACTGCCATGCCGGCGTTTAACTCAGCCCAACGTTTCATTCCCTGATGACGTTCTCACTTACAATCCTACCCTGCCATAATAAATACGGAAGTCTTTAAGCTGCCACAACATTCGGGGTTCTTCCCTAGAAATATCGTATGGCCGCCTCCTCCGAAACAAGAGCTGACAGCAGAATAGATAAAAAAAGGTAAAGGTTCCCCCCGCACATTTGTGCAGTCATGTCCGACTCTAGGGGCCGGTGCTCATCTCCGTTTGTTAGCTGAAGAGCCAGCGCTGTCCGAAGACGCTTCCGCGGTCATGTGGCCGGCATGATGCACGCGGAACGCTGTTACCATCCCACCGAAGTGGTACCTATTTATCTACTTGCATTTGCATGCTGTCGAATTGCTAGGTTGGCAAGAGCTGGGGCGAGTGCGGGAGCTCCCTCCGTCACGCGGGACTAGGGATTCGAACCTCCGAACTTGCGATCTTCCGATCGACAAAACATGCTGTCAGATCTGTTCCTACCTCCTTTACTGCAACCTGATTTTTTCCTTTTCCTTTTGGCCTGGGTGCCTGCTAACAGAAGCTTTTCCAAGCATTTGAAAAGGACTCAATGCAAGGTAAAGGTAAAGGTTCCCCCCCGCACAGTTGTGAAGTCGTGTCCGACTCCAGGGGCCGGTGCTCATCTCTGTTTGTTAGCCGAAGAGCCAGCGTTGTACGAAGACGCTTCAACGGTCATGTAGCGGGCATGACGCATGCAGAACGCTGTTACCTACCCACCGAAGTGGTACCTATTCATCTACTTGCATTTGCATGCTTTCGAATTGCTAGGTTGGGGTGAGTGCGGGAGCTCACTCCGTCATGCAGGGCTAGGGATTCGAACTTCCGAACTTGCGATCTTCCGATCGACAAGCCTGGCATCTTACCCGCTGAGCCATCACACCCAGAATAGACCAAGCTTGGTGCTAATTAGGGGCTCTCAGTGTGAGGGGGAAACTTGGAAGATGCACTTGAAGTCCCCATCTGCTTAAACACTGGTCCTCAGCATTCCATGAACATTGAATGAATGGGTACTTTTCCTCCAAGGGGGCAGCTGCCTCTCACCTGTTCTCACCTGATTTCTCACACACACACCCCCGGCAGTTCAGCTCCATCCTAACCAGGTCCTGCTAAGATGTTAAGGAGCATCTGTGTCAATGTCAGCCCCACTAGGTAGACCAAACCAAGAAATCAATCCCAAAGGAAGGCTAAAATGACCTTTATTAATATTGGCTATAGTAACAGACTTTTGCAAGTCTGATTGTGCTCTACCCCCCACTTATGCCCATGTGAATTAGGGAGGTGTCTGCCTGAGCTGCTTTCACGTACCTTCTGCTTGTTTTGGACTTTCCCCTTGTCACTTTGGTAACAGATCTGACCTACCTCTGTCAAGATCATCTCCCTTACTCTCTAGAGTTGGGCAAGAAAACTGTTCCAACAGTCAACCAGGACTGGATTGTTCCCACCTACGCCACTCTTTGCTGGTCCTACAGCTGAAAAGTGAGAGGATCTCATTGGCCAATAGACCTACATGGGAATCAGGCACTCAAGATTAAATTTCTCAAAACAAAAGGGAGAAGCTTTCCCCATAGAGGAGAAATTACCCATTTCAAGAAGACTGTCCTTCAACACTGGGGAGTTTATGGAAATCTGCAATCAGTACAGCCAGTTTATCAAACAACAGTTACTGAAAACCGGATCAGTGAAGAGATGCCACAAACTCAAAACTCCTGGTTTGCTGGTTTGCTGGTGTTGGAAAGCGGTGGCCAGTGGGGGCTGCAACACTGCCTCCCAATCTTCTGAAGGACCGAAACTGGCCACAATAATGTCATCAAAGAGGGTGGGCGCAAAAATTTTCAGCCTGTTTTTTAACATTTTAGAAGATAAGGGGTAGGAAGAGAAGTGGAATACAGGTAGTCCTCGCTTAACAACCACAATTGGGACTGGAGTTTCGGTTGCTAAGCGAAGCAGTCATGAACCAAATCCAATCCAATTTTACGACCTTTTTGTGGTGGTCATTAAGTGAACCACGTGGTTGTTAAGCGAATCACACGGTTCCCCATTGATTTTGCTTGCTGGAAGCTGGCTGGGAAGGTTGAAAATGGGTGATCACGTGATCGCAGGATGTTGCAACGATCATAAATGCGAACCGGTTGCCAAGCGCCCACATCATGATCATGTGACTGTGGGGATGCTGCAATGGTCATAAGTGCGAGGACTGGTCACAAATCAGTTTTTCCAGCACTGTTGTAAGTCCAAACTGTCACTAAACGAATGGTCGTTAAGTGAGGACTACCTGTACCTCTTCCATTCTCACTCTTAATCCCTCCCAAATCCCCAAAATGGCTCAAAGTTTTGCTGTGGAATTTTGGTGCCGCAATGCCAATCTCAGTGGCGCAATCTGGGATCATCTTTTAAAAAATGGTGGGAATGGACAGGATCTACCACTCAGAATTCTTTCATTTCCATTTCAAGCCTTAATTTTGAAAATAAAAGATTCAAAAAATTGCACTGTCCGAAATTGGCCAGCTTGCCATGAAATGCAAATAGGATATGAGGATCACATGCAGTCAGTACTGGATCCCCTGGGCCCTTTATATGTTTTGAGATAAATGCCCAAGGCTTGAATAATATTGTAAGGGTATCAATAACCCATGTGCCTATCTGATCATCTAACGTTCTTGCTCTAAGATTTATAGACTTGCTCTTAAAAGACTTTAATGAGTCAGGTGGGAGGAGATGATCAAACCAGAAGTCAGGCTTCTCTCGGCAAACACTGGAGCAGGACGTTGGTGCAAACAGACCCTCAAGGACGAAGGTCTCCAGTAAGTTTCCTGCAAAACTAACAGAGCCATTCCAGAAGAATTCCAGTGACTGCTGGGCATTAACAGCAAGCTCTATTTATAAGGGCAACGAAGGGGAGCGGAACAGGGGAGGGAAAGGACCTGGGTGCTTTGAAGAATGGCAGGCAGAGATGGAAAAGAATGAGGCAGTGAAGGCAATGGAAGCTGAGTTGGCGTGGGGTGGTGGGGGTGGCGGCGGCTTGGCTGTTAAGGCTGCGCAAAGCTTATTGATGGGAATCAGAACTCTGTGGTCTTCCGTGAGATTGATATTCCCCATCCCTCCAGAGGAAGACACTCTGCAAGAGAGGCAACCGGGATCTGGTAGCCATAATTAAAATAGCCATGGTGACATGGAGCTCCATGGCTGGGTGGGACGGGGTAGTGTGTGTGTGTGTGTGTGTGTGTGTGTGTGTGTGTGTGTATACACACAAGATCCATGCCATCAACATGTATGCCCTGCCAGTCATCAGATACCCTGCCGGTATAGTGAGCTGGCCAAAGGAAGACATGGAGGCTGCTGATGTGAAGACCCAGAAGCCCCTCACAATGTACGGAGGCTTCCAACCCAACACCCAGAGACTGTACACCAGGCTGAAAGAGGGCGGGCGGGGTCTGGTAAGTGTCAAAGCCACCGTCCTGGATGAGACCCAGAGCATCCAGGAGTACATCAGTAAGATGGCACCTAAAGATGAGCTGCTGAGAGAATGCCTGAGGCAGCAGCAGACGTGGAAGGAAGATCAAGCAGAGGAAGTGCCATGGCAAGACAAGACCCTGCACGGGATGTACCATCGACAGATACTGTAGCTGAGGTGGCTGACCTTGGGAAATCCTACCAGTGGTTGGAAAGGGCTGGACTAAAAGACAGCACTGAGGCACTGATCATAGCAGCACAAGAACAGGCACTAAGCTCCCGATCCATAGAAGCAGGGGTCTACCACACTAGACGGGACCTGAGGTGCAGACTGTGCAGAGAGGCCTCAGAGACAGTCCAACACGTAGTGGCAGGGTGTAAGATGCAGGCAGGAACAGCATACACTGAACGGCACAACCAAGTAGCTGGCATTGTGTACAGGAACATCTGCTGGACCCTCCGAAGTCCAGATGGGAGATTCCACAGAAGGTCGTGGAGAATGACAGGGCTAAGATCCTGTGGGACTTCCAGATCCAGACAGACAGGCAGGTACTGGCCAATCAACCAGACATCGTGATGTGTGTGTGTGTGTGTGTGTGTGTGTGTGTGTGTGTGTATAATTGCATGAAAGGGTAAAACATTACAATTAACGTTTCTTCAAAAACCTTAGTTACTGGATTCTAATAATTTACATCAACTAAACAGCACTATAACTGTATTTTTATACAGTTGTGTAAAAGACTATTTCTGAAAGAATGCCTTCATTTCTCTCTCCTTATCTCTAAGTACTATATTACTATCTGGTTTTCTAATTCCTATTTTCTATCGCCTCTTCTGTTCTATCTTATCTTTGATTCCACCATTTATTACTCTTACGTTCTCTCATTCTAAAATCCTATTTGTTTAGACTACTTCTTACTTTGCTTTAGTTTTTCTTAAATCCTGATTTTTTTTATCACTTTGGGTATCTACTTTCAAGCCCACGCTACCCCACAATAATTTACATGGCCTGCTGACAGCGGGGTTATCATTGCTGTTATTACCATGTATGTAGTCCTCGACTTACGACCACAATTGAGACTGGAACTTCTGTTGCTAAGCGAGGAGGTTGTTAAGTGAGTCACACCCAATTTTACAACCTTTTTTGCTGTGGTCGTTAAGTGAATCTGGCTTCCCCCATTGACTTTGCTTGTTGGAAGCCAGCTAGGAAAGTTGCAAATGGCGATCATATACCCCTAGAATGCTGCAACCGTCATAAGTGCGAGCCGGTTGCCAAGCGCCTGGATTTTGATCATGTGACCGCAGGGACGCTGCAACGGTCGTAAATGCAGGGACTGGTCGTAAGTCACTTTTTTCAGCACCATCGTAACTTCGAACAATCGCTAAATGAATGGTCGTAAGTCGAGGACTACCTGTTTTGGAGTTGTATGCCGCCAAATCCAAACAGGTTTATGGTGGCTTACAAAAAGAGGTTGTCTTCTCCATGCATGTCCTTGAAAGGCTGCAGCTGCTGACTGGGCCATCCAGGTGTCCAAGGGTGGCAGTGGCTGGCCTGGCCTGCCTCCAACGCAGCTTGGTCTTGTCAGTCCAGATCTTCAAAGAGGCCATTGCTTGAGTTTGTGCTACTTGCCAGAGCTTAAATGTCTTGTGGCCAGCATGTGCCTCCCTGCCAGCATCGGGGCTGTTCTGCATGCGATGCACCAGCGCCAGGGCCTTTTAGAACAGCCTGCAGCCAGGACCTTCTGGCTTGCCAGCCCCCGAGTCTTCCAGATGTTCCTGAGCTCATCTCTAGAGTCTTTTGGGGTTTCCACTCTAAAGGTTTCTTTCTCCTTCTACGAGCCTGGGATGCCGGAGCCCTCCACCAACGTCCTCTTCCATCACACATGCTGGCTTATCTGTCTGTTGCTTCCCTGTTGGGTTCCTCAGTTCCTTTCTAGCCAACTTTCTTCTCTTCCTTCTGCCATCAGAGTCTCCTCCTAGCTGGGCCCTTTCTTAAAAAGGTGGCTCCCTCAAAAGAGTCCAGGTGGGGCCCTTAAAGGGAACAAGGGAAAGAGGAACCTGGATATCAGTCGCTGGCCCTTCTTCCCCCAGTGAGCCCAGCCAGAAGGCCAGCGTTGATTCAAGGACGCTTCCCTTCTTGTCTGTTAAATGATAGAAGGATGGGATGAGGATGGATGAGACAAAACGATTCCTAATGTCTCCTGTGGATCCCAGGGGAGAGAGCAAGTGCCCCGTGTCCTTTTTCGCTCCCTCAGCAGGGAGGAACACAGGGTTTACGGTGCAAAGGGCTCTTCTTCAATCAGTTCTGGAGTTTGCATCGTCAGCATCGGCTTTCTTTCAACAATGGAAGATGCTGCCTTGAAGGACCTCCTTCTCTGGAGGTCCTTAAGCAGAGGCTGCATGGCCATCTGCCATGGATGCCGTAGTGAGGAATTTCTCTCTGGGGGTAATGGCATGCAGGAAGGACCTTGGGAGACTGGGCCAAGGGAACGGCCAGATAAGAGGCAGCTTAGCCCACAGCTGGAGAGTGGGTGGGGCAAGAGGCTCAGGAGGGACCCTCCCTAGTTTCTTGAGCTGTAAAGGGGACGGGGAAGAAATGTACTTTCAGACTTGCAAGATTGATGTCAGCCTCACTGCGGTAAACCAGATAGGAATCACAACCAAATAAGCTAATTCTACTTTATTGTAAAGCTACAGTAGATTGCAAGAATCTTGCAAGTCTGAAAGGACAATCCCCCCCATCTCCTTTACAGCCCAAGAAACTAGGGAGGGTCCCTTCTGAGCCTCTTTCTCCACCCATTATGCAGCTGTGGGCTATGCCCTCTCTTATCTGACTGTTCTTATCTGACTGTTCCCTTGGCAGCATCTCTTCGCCCCATCTCCCAAGGTCTTTCCCACATACCATTACACTGGACAAGAGGTTGGACTAGATGTCCCCTCATGGAATAATTGGCATCACTCTTGTGTTCCTGCCATTGCTATGACTTGATGTGCTTCTTTATGACCCCAAAGGCTGCAACATTGCAGGGCTAAAGGTCAGGGACTGCACACCCATGAATGGGCGCAATCAACTACAGGTCATCCCCGTTTAGTGACCACAATTGGGACCAGCAACTGAGTTGTTAAGTGAAGTGGTCACTAAGTAAAACGGTGACTGTGCTTATGACCTTACTTCAGCTTTCCTTTGCTTTATAAACCTGAAAAGGTCGTAAATGTGAGGATTGGTCACAAAGTTACTTTTTCATCACTGTCATAACAGCAAATGGTCGCTAAATGAGGCAGTCACTAAATGAGGACTACCTATACATCCATTTGCATACAGGCCCTTTCTCATCTACTCTCACCCACCTTTCCTCCTCTTACTCCCTTCATATTCCTTCCACTGATCCTAAGGAATTTCCCCATCTGGTAGGAAGTAAGGGAACCCAGAAGGGGTTTGGAAACTAACTCCCCCCCTTCTTGAAACCTGCATTGGATTCTTGAAAAGGAGATGGGTCATATACAGTACTTCCACTAGGCTGACCATACGTTCCATTTTGAACGGGACAGTCCCGTATTTTTAGCATTTTCCAACCGTCCCGTCGTTTTCATGAAAATCTCAATTTTGTCCCATTTTTCAAACACGGCGGGAATGGCGTGGAAGGAGGATCCGAGCCGGACTGCGGACTGAGGGGCGGGGTTTGCAGGCGGGAGCCAATCGTGCAGACCAGGGTGGGGTTTGCAGGCGGGAGCCAATCGCATGGACCGGGGGGCGAGTTCTGCAGGCGGGAGCCAATCGCACGGACCAGGGGGCAGGGTTTGCAGGCGGGAGCCAATCGTGCAGACCAGGGCGGGGTTTGCAGGCGGGAGACAATCGCACGGACTGGCGGCGGGGACCCATCTTTTTCATGAATACGGAATATTACAGAATACCCCGTCCCGTTTTGCCATCCTGAAATATGGTCAGCCTACTCCACATGCCCTCTGATAGAAATACAATACTGCTATCTGCAATTATGGGGATAGGGACACACACTTGCCGAGGACTGCTGATTTCCTGCTCCTGGGGCAGGGGGGAACCAGTGATTCCTTCCCTGTCCCCCAGACAGCAAGACATGATGGCAGCACCCCCCCCCTGCAGATCTGCCTGCTGCATTTTTTACAATAGGGGGTACAGTATATGGGTGGTCGGAACAACCTTGAGGAACAGGAGGAAGAGCCGCAACCAAGACAACGGTCAGATCAAAGAAGTCTGAGTCTGGGCCAGAACTGTAACCCGAGAAAGCGTCTCAGACAAGACCCTCCCTGGTTCTCACAAAGACAAAGTGAGGGAGGGGGAAGCACATTCAGACTTGCAAGATTCTGTTACTGTAACCTTATAACAAAAGTCATATTAGCCTGCATGACTCTGGTTTCCTAGTCTGGTCTTCCTCGAAGGGCTGAGAGTATATGAGGGTTGCCCTCCCACGCTCTCCAGGGCGAACTCTGGGGTGATTTGTTGAAGAGCCTGCCTGAGCAATGCCCTGTTCTTGCGAACACGGATGCACTATCAAGATTCTATGATTCTATGATTCTATGATTCTATGATTCTATGATTCTATGATTCTATGATTCTATGATTCTATGATTCTATGATTCTGAGATTCTGAGATTCTGAGATTCTGAGATTCTATGATTCTATGATTCTATGATTCTATGATTCTATGATTCTATGATTCTATGATTCTGAGATTCTATGATTCTGAGATTCTGAGATTCTATGATTCTATGATTCTATGATTCTATGATTCTATGATTCTATGATTCTATGATTCTGAGATTCTATGATTCTATGATTCTATGATTCTGATTCTATGATTCTATGATTCTATGACTCTGATTCTATGATTCTATGATTCTATGATTCTATGATTCTATGATTCTATGATTCTATGATTCTATGATTCTATGATTCTATGATTCTATGATTCTATGATTCTATGATTCTATGATTCTATGATTCCAAGATTCCGAGATTCTATGATTCTGAGATTCTATGATTCTAATTCTATGATTCTATGATTCTATGATTCTATGATTCTATGATTCTGAGATTCTATGATTCTGAGATTCTGAGATTCTGAGATTCTATGATTCTGAGATTCTATGATTCTGAGATTCTATGATTCTATGATTCTATGATTCTGAGATTCTGAGATTCTATGATTCTGAGATTCTATGATTCTGATTCTATGATTCTATGATTCTATGATTCTATGATTATGATTCTATGATTCTATGATTCTATGATTCTATGATTCTATGATTCTATGATTCTGAGATTCTGAGATTCTGAGATTCTGAGATTCTATGATTCTGAGATTCTATGATTCTGAGATTCTATGATTCTGATTCTATGATTCTGATTCTATGATTCTATGATTCTGATTCTATGATTCTATGATTCTATGATTCTATGATATTATGATTCTATGATTCTATGATTCTATGATTCTGCTTCTATGATTCTATGATTCTATGATTCTATGATTCTGATTCTATGATTCTATGATTCTGATTCTATGATTCTATGATTCTATGATTCTATGATCTAATAAAGATCCTGCCTGCTACAGAATGGATTTTGGTATCTTTCTCAGAAGCATGGAGCTGGAAAAAGGCCTTTCCTGTATCGGTGGGTGTTTGGAGAAGGGAGGCAAGTGATGTCACCCACATCATGTTGTCACTGCAGAAAGGACACCACCTATGTAATTTGCATCAGTTGCATCACACTGCTTCCACAATTTCCCTAATGACGTCAGGGTACACCAACGTCACTCTTTCTTTTTAATTTCCCCTTCTTCCTCATGTTCATGGAATATTGCATTTCCTTGCAGCTTTCTTTCTGAAAATGTATATTTATATTTTCCTCCAATTATCTCCTTCTAACAAGGAAGCCTGAAATACAGGCCAACCTGCAACTTTCCAACTGGGAATGATGATGCAAATGTGCCCATTGGTTTTAACTATGATTCTGTCAGGGTTTGAGCACTGCATCCCAATTTGGAGAGTTTTATATCGTTCCCAAGCGTCCTGAAAAAGGAGGTGGGGACTGAGTTACTGCCTGAATTTGAGTAAGAGGTTTGCGTCCTAAATATCAGGACCAAATCTCAACTGAGTAACTTGGCGCTCTCCGAGAAGTGTGAGTCAGCATGTTACACCGTGGGCCAATTAAATTAAAACAAACAAACAAACAAAAAACATGGAAGAAAAACACACCGAGAAAATGGCTTCATCAATAAAATGGAAGGTAAACAGCAATGGAGCTAAAAACAGCAAGGGCCTTTCCTTTCAGGGAGTTTGCAGCAACAACGTCCATGCGTCAGAAAACAAGAAAAGTTTGCAAGAAAGAAAGTTCTTTGATTAGAGGAAAGACACTATCTACATTTATTGGCGACTGGAAACCTCTTAGGGACTTTTTGCATAAAAATGAAAAAAAATGAACTTGTGATTTAGGGTTTGGATGATTAGACAGGATAGATTAGTGTTTCTCAACCTTGGCAACTTTAAGACATGTGGACTTCAACTCCCAGAATTCCCCAGCCAACCAGGGTCCCTTCTGAGCCTTTTTCTCTGCCCATTATGCAGCTGCAGGCTATGTCCTCTCTTATCTGACCGTTCCCTAGGCAGCATCTCTTCGCCCCGTCTCCCAAGGTCTTTCCCATTACATCTTCATTCTTTATCTCGTCTCTCCCTTCTAAATCTTTTCCCAGCCTTCCCAAAATCTCGCGCTAGGCTGCACCTCCTTGGAAACATGCTGGGGCCCCACTTGGCAAAGGGGACCATAATGCTGAGAACAGAGGGAAACTAGCTGGGGAATTCTGGGAGTTGAAATCCACACACCTTAAAGTTGCCAAGTTTGAAAAACCCTGATTTAGAGGGAGGGGTCAAGTCTCTTTGTCCCAAACTCCAGAAGCATCTGACTCGGCTCCACAGAAGTTCATTTGGAGTTGACATTTCCAGTACTGACGTTTATAGATGGAAATACTTCCAGGTTGAGAACCAATGCTGTCCCTGCTTGGTGTCAAACCACTGGGTCGTCTGGACATGGCCAGTAATTTCCTTTGCCTTGTCAGTCTGGACAGGGCAGGGTTGGAGACTCCCCAAGTTTTTCCCAACCCCCCCCCCGCCCGGCAGTGTCATCCGGCAACCTGCAGCTGCATTGCATCCCTATGACGATATAAAAAATTAACCACATTAAAATGTCATGATCATCCTGTACTAATTATGTGCCTAATGAATAATTAGCCATGGACACTTCTGACATGTTTGGGTTGCTAATTTGCATCTTTTTTTTCCAAGGGAAAACCCTGCGCGGAGAAGATGGGGAAGGGTTTTGCGCCTCCGCCGGAGAAGCACCGGGCCTCCAGTTCAATTTCCACACTCATCTTCCCTGCAAAGCGGGGAGCGGTCTGCTTTGTGACGGCGGAAAGATTGCCCTGGCGCCGCCTGACACCTCTTGTCAAATCCATTCGGAGTCCAGAATTCTCGGAAAGGCTGTGACAAGGAAGCACGGGAGTCATGCACTAAACCGTTCGGCCCGTCTCCACGTCAACTGTTTAGCCGCCGTTGCTACGACAACGGGAAACATCTCTATATTGCTTTGGCTGGGCAATCTTCTCCCTGCCTGCTTCAGACCATGATTTGATGTGATGGGGAAACAATGAGACCCCTCTCTGGGGGAGGGCGGGGGAGCGCGGCGTCCAAAGGGCCGGAGGAGCTGTTCACTGGTTTCCACAACAGGAACTGACAGGGCCAGAGCACATGTGCGCACTCGTGGCTTTACAACCTGCCTGGGGCTGGGGAAGAAGAGAGGGGAGGGGCCTTGCTTAGCCCTTAGCCAGAGCTGGTTATGGGGCTCGGGGACCCCTTGGAGGGCCCTAATGCTGCTGGTGGATTCTTGCACAGCGAGATGGGAAAACGGCACCAGAGAGGGGGAACTCCAATTAAAAATGGAAGAGGCATCTCGAAGAAATCTGCTGGATCGAAAAGGCACCGTGCGATAAAATCCTGTTTAGGAGTTTGACTCCCCGCAGACTGAAAAGCCCGTTGGCTTGGATTGCCCACCGCGGAAGACCCAGACTGGCGTGTCTCTGAACGCCAAGCCATGCCCTTTGCTTCGGTGCGCTTGCTCTCCCCACTTTCCTTGTGGGGGCCCTGCAGCCCCCTTAACCCAGCCCTGCGCTTGGAGAAAAGTCCGATCACCGAGGGGCTGGGATTGCTGGTCATCTCTGGTGACCAAGGGCCTGCCGAATCTTCTCAAGCGTTCATTCAACAAGGTGTGAGAGCTGCTATTCCTGCACAGTGGAGGAACTGAAAGTGGGGGTCTACCTATCGATGGAAAACTGTCTCATCTATAGAACATGTGTTGCCTGCCCCTGTCTGACCTCCTGACTCTTTTTCCTTCAAAAATATATCAGAGAGAAAGCAGGTGTCTGTTTTTCCTTCCCCCGAGAGAGTGGTAGGCAAACCCCCCCCCCCAATGACTTTTTAAAAACCTACACTACTCACAAGAAAGAAGGACGAAACAAGATGATTTGTCACAATCAACCTCCTTATAAAGCAGCAATTGTGTCTTGGAAGACCCTTGAGTCTCCTGTATGGGTCCTGCTCAACCCAGTGAGGTGATATTTTGTCAGCCTTCCCAGGTGGACCAGACAGGAAACACGACCAGATAAGCTAATTCTACTTTATTATAAAGCTATATTGACAGAATCTTGCAAGTCTGAAAGTACAAATCTCCTGCCGTCTCCTTTACAGCCTGAGAAACTAGGGAGGGTCCCTTCTGAGTCTCTTTCTCCTCCCATTTTGCAGCTGTGGGCTAAGCTGCCTCTTATCTGATCATTCCCGTTATCTGATCATTCCTTCATCCCATCTCTCAAGGTCTTTCTCACATACCATTACAGATTTATATCTGAAAGGTTTTAGTTCACAGCCCGACTTTGATTCACTTGGCTTCCTCTCTCAGTGTTGGTCCTGTGTGAAAACCAGGAAGGCCCATTGCAACCCCCTGCAGTGGTCAGGTCAGCCAGGGTAGATGTGCTTGATGGGAAAGAGGACGCCATGAGGAGATTTGCACAATGTACTCAAATCTAGTAAACGAATAAACTCATTTTGGCATTCCCAATATAGCGGCTGGAATTGTGTAAGGCAGCTAAGTCTCCGTAAACAAGCATAATAAACCTAACCAAGAGAGACAGTTTGGTGTAGTGGTTAAGGTGCTGGGCTAGAAACTAGGAGGCTGAGAGTTCTAGTCCCGCCTTAGGCACGAAAGCCGGCTGGGTGACCTTGGGCCAGTCACTCTTTCTCAGCCCTAGGAAGGAGCCAATGCAAACCAGGAGACTGAGAGTTCTAGTCCCGCCTTAGGCACGAAAGCAGCCTGGGTGACCCTTGGGCCAGTCACTCTCTCAGCCCTAGGAAGGAGCCAATGGCAAACCAGGAGCCTGAGAGTTCTAGTCCCGCCTTAGGCACAAAAACCAGCTGGGTGACCTTGGGCCAGTCACTCTCTCTCAGCCCAACTCACCTCACAGGGTTGGCTGTTGTGGGGAAAATAGGAGGAGGAAGGAGTATTAGGCATGTTCCCCACCTTGAGTTATTTATAAAAAATAATTAAGGCAGGATAAAAATAAAAATAAACAAATAAATAAATAAATAATAAGGCTGAACGAAAGTGGACTGCTGACATTTTGCCTAAGTATAGAGAACAGAGGAAGATGAAAAATGGGAGCTTTATTAGCAAGAGTTGCTTGGCCAACTGACCTCTTGAGTGACAATGCAAGAGGAGGAGGAGGAAGGAAGGAAGGAGAAGGAGAAGGGGAGGAGGAGGAGGAGGAGGAAGAGTGGTGGAGAAGGAGAAGGAGAAGGAGAAGGAGGAGAAGGAGAAGGAGAAGGAGAAGGAGAAGGAGAAGGAGAAGGAGAAGGAGAAGGAGAAGGAGAAGAGAAGGGAACAGCTTGCCTCCTGGAGTTGTGGGTGCTCCATCGCTGGAGGTTTTCAAGAAAAGACTGGACAACCATTTGTCCGAGATGGTATGAGGACTCCTGCCTTGGGCAGGGGGCTGGACTAGAAGACCTCCAAGATCCCTTCCAACCCTAGGATTCTATGATTCTATGGGAAGAAGAAGGAGAAAGAAAGGGGAGGGGAGGATTTGTTCTGGCAGATATCCCAACATTTGAGGCCAATGTATATCCCCAAAGAGCAAACTAAGCCCAATCAAACCCTGATCTGTTAGTTTTCCCCCAGGGCAAGTAGAAACATAGTCCTCCTTTGTCACGCCCTGATCTTTGAGACAACCCTGCCAGAAGGCTGCAATGTGGTGGCAGTTAATGAACAAAACACATTTAATATTTAGGATAAAGGGACACATTCAAAAGGGCAGCAAAGGCCAGAATTATTGGCAGATTAAGCACTAAAACAAAGAAAGAATGCAACAGATGTTCCTCTCCTAATTTAGTCCTCTAGGAGCCCATCCAGACACAGACAATGCGGCTTCCTAATGAAGCATTTTCATCTTCTTCCTGTACAGCAACATTAAAAAATAAAGTTTCCCCAAGGGTTGGGATTACACCAGAATTCAGTAAGCCTGGATCTTTCTTTTCTGGATTCTTTTTTTAAATAACTTTTTTGGTCTCCGATTTTTGGAAGCGGGAGAGAGAGTTCTCTGCCTAAATCCGCCAAGACTGAACGGCAGCTGGTAATCAATTAATGTTGGCTGCAGGAGGAGAGAAGAAGAAGAAGAAGAAGAAGAAGAAGAAGAAGAAGAAGAAGAAGAAGAAGAAGAAGAAGAAGAAGAAGAAGAAGAGGAGGAGGAGGAGGAGGAGGAGGAGGAGAGGAGGAGGAGGAGGAGGAGGAGGAGGAGGGAGGAGGAGGAGGAAGAGAAGAAGGGCTAAAGTTTGTGCTTATAGTAGATGGCCTTCCCTTCCCAAATCTCAGCATGCATTTTTAGGGTAAAGGAGTTGTTCTAACAAACCCACAAAAATGACAAGAGCTGATTCTGAACGACAGGAGAAGTCAGCCCAGAGGAGAAGGAGGATGTGCTCCAACAACTGAATTCACCTGCTTTCAACTAAGATCTGGGCAGGATTACCCAGCAAGGAAAAGTGGCTTCTATGTTGCAGGGCACCCCAGGCACAGAGATTGCTCTCGCGGGGGGGGGGGGCATAATCAAAGGAGTGCAACGTCAGAGCCTGAGTTTGGCTCTTCTCAACGGAGGCTAATTTTGTCCTTATTTATTTATTTAATTAATTAAATTTATATAACCGCCCATCTCCCCCAATGGGGAACTCTGGGCGGGTTACAATAAAATGGATTAAAACAGAATAAAACATCAATGTACAATATATAAATTAATAAATAATTATAAATCCAGATGGAGATGGAATTAAAACGAAGGCAATAAATTAAGGAATTAACCACCCCCATGAGGAACTATTATTTCTCCTTCCCATGCCAGGCGGCAGAACCAGGTCTTCAGCTCTTTCCTAAAGGTCGCGGAGGGAGGAAATCTGTCTCAACTCTGGGGGCAAGATGTTCCATAGAGTGGGCGCAACCACAGAGAAGGCCCGCCTCCTCGACCCCATCAGATGACATTCTTTAATTGATGGGGTTCGTAGCAGGCCCTCTCTGAATGACCTGGTGGGACGGGTCGATAAAATGGGGATAAGACAGTCCTTCAGGTATTCTGGCCCCATGCCATGTAGGGCTTTAAAGTTAATAACCAACACCTTGAATTGTACCCGGAAGCAGACCGGCACCCAATGACAGCTCGCGGAGCAAAGGTGTTATATGTGCAGATTTTGGTGCACCCAAAATTGCTCGCGCGGCCGCATTCTGCACCAGCTGAAGCTTCCGGATAGTCTTCAAGGGTAGCCCCATGTAAAGCGCATTGCAATAATCTATGTGGGAGATGACGAAGAGCAGATGAGTGACTGTTCGGAGGCATCCCGGTGCAGGAAGGGGCGTAACTGGCGCACTAACTGAAGTTGTGCGAAAGCCCTCCTAGCCACGACTGCCACCTGCTCTTCGAGCAGGAGTCGTGAGTCTAGAAGGACCCCCAAGTTCCGCACCGGTTCCGAATGGGGAAGTGCTACCCTATCGAGAACCAAAGTTGATAATTTCCCAGAAGACGCTAGGCCATCAATACACAGCCACTCGGTCTTGCTAGGGTTCAATTGTAGCCTGTTGTTCCCCATCCAGGCCCTCACAGCCCCCAGGCACTGGGACAGGGTGGTCACTGCATCACTTACTTCACCAGGGATGGAGATGTACAATTGAGTATCATCCGCATACTGATGATACCTCATCCCCATGGTGTCGGATGACCTCGCCCAGCGGCTTCATGTAGATGTTAAATAGGAGAGAGAAACCGAACCCTGCGGCACCCCACACAAGAGGGGCCGAGGGTCAGATCTCTCCTATTACCACCGACTGGGAGCAGCCTTGGAGGAAGGAGGTGAACCAGCGCAAAACTACGCCGCCCCACCCCCAACTCCCTAAGCCGCCCCAACAGGATACCATGGTCGATGGTATCGAATGCCGCTGAGAGATCCAAGAGAGCAAGGATGGATGCACTACCACCATCCCGCTCCCGCCAGAGGATCATCCGTAAGCGTGACCAATGCAGTTTCCGTCCCATATCCCGGCCTGAAACCTGACTGAAAAGGGTCTAGATAATCCGCTTCATCCAGCATCCTTTGAAGTTGCAATGCCACCACTTTCTCAACCACCTTTCCCAAAAAGGGGGAGGGTGGGAGACTGGACGAAAATTGTCCAGGATGGTAGGGTCCAGGGCTGGCTTCTTGAGGAGGGGGTGCACCAGTGCCTCTTTAAAGGCAGTTGGAACCACCCACTCCGCCAAGGATGTATTAATCATGGCCTGGACCCATCCACATGTCACCTCCCTGGCGATTTCACCAGCCAGGAAGGGCAGGGATCTAAATCACATGTGGTGGAAATTAACAATTCGAAGGATCCTGTCCACTTCCTCAGGTCCAACAGGATCAAATTGTTCCCAGATAACAGGGCAAGACCATTCTCCGGCATCTCCCCAGACTGCATTCCACGCATGGAGTCCAACTTAGACCGAATCCGAGCGATTTTATCCTGCAGATGCTCAGCAAATTCTTCCGCACGGCCGTGCAGGTGGGTGGTCGATACCACCCTACCCAAGAGAGATCGAGTAATCTTGAATAGGGGCCGTCAGATGGCATTCTGAGGATGCAATAAGGGCAGAGAAATATTCCCGTTTCACCGCTCTTACCGCCACAAGGTAGGCCTTAATAGCGGCTCTAGATTGTGTTCAGTCCGATTCCGCCTTCGTTTTTCTCCAGTGGCGCTCTAGACATCTCTTCACCCTCTTCAAGGCCCTCAACTCCTCCGTAAACCACGGGGAGTGACGGGTCGAATGGGGTTGGAGAGGTCGCATCGGCGCGGTCCCTGTCCAAGGCACCGGCCGCCTCCCTGTTCCAGGCTGCAGCCAATGCCGCCGCTGGACCGTGCAGCAGATCTTCAGGTATTACCCCCAGCTCCCTCTGAAACCTCATTGGGTCCATAAGTCGCCGGGGGCGGACCAATCGAATAGGTCCTGCCTCCCTGCGGAGTGGGGCGGCATAAGAGAATCCTAGGGATATCAGGACGTGATCTGACCATGACAATGGGGATAGGTCTAACTTTCCCCTCAGGTCACTTTGCCATTGCTCTGACAAGAAAACCAAATCTGGAGTGAGTCCACTGTCTCGAGTCGGGTCCCGAATAATCTGGGACAGGCCCATGGCTGCCATGGTAGTCATGAACTCCCGAGCCGCTTCCGAGGCACGTCCCAGGGACGGCAGGTTAAAATCCCCCAAGACCATAAGCCTGGGGAACTCCACCGCCAACCCCGAGACGGCCTCCAGCAGCTCAGGCAGGGAGGTTGCTACGCAGCAGGGAGGCTGGTACAATAGCAACACTCCAACTGTTCTTGGGCACCCAACTTGAAAAACAGGGTCTCACATCCGGATACTTGTGGAGCAAGGCCCCTGAAAGCCACCAAAGATTCTCTGATGATAACTGCCACCCCTCCTCCCCTGCCCCGGTCTCTCGGCTGGTGCCACACCTGGAACCCGGCTGGGCACATTTCCGAGAGGGCTAACCCCCTCCCTCTGGGCCCAGCCAGGTCTCAGTAATACACGCCAGGTCGGCCCCTCTCTCCATGATTAATTCACTTATGAGAGGGGCTTTGTTGTTTACTGACCTGGCGTTGAGTAGCAGCAGCCGAAAACCGGAGCCCGGAGAAATGTGTCCCTACCAAAGTCTGCGGAATTGTTGGAAGTAGAATCTCCCTCACCAAGGTCCTGTACCACCAACATACTTAACCTGGGTCAGCTGCTTTGTGTCATCTTAAGCCAGGAAGGGGAGTGGGGAGGGAGGGAGGGAGGGAAGGAAGGAAGGAAGGAAGGAAGGAAGAAAAAAGGGAGGGAGGGGGAAGGAAAGAAGGAAAAAGAAAGGAAAAGAGAGAGGGGAGGGAGGGAGGGAGGGAGGGAGGGAGGGGAGGGAGGGAAGGAAGGAGGAAGGAAGGAAGGAAGGAAGGAAGGAAGGAGTGAGGGAGGGAGGGAGGGAGGAGGGGGGAAGGAAAGAAGGGAAAAAAGGAAGGGAAAAGAGAGAGGGGAGGGAGGGAGGAGGGAGGGAGGGAGGAAGGAAGGAAGGAAGGAAGGAAGGAAGGAAGGAAGAAAAAGGGAGGGAGGGGGAAGGAAAGAAGGAAAAAGAAAGGAAAAGAGAGAGGGGAGGGAGGGAGGGAGGGAGGGAGGGAGGGAGGGAAGGAAGGAAGGAAGGAAGGAAGGAAGGAAGGAAGGAAGGAAAAAGGGAGGGAGGGAGGGGGAAGGAAAGAAGGAAAAAGGAAGAGAGGGGAGGGGAGGGGAGGGGAGGGGAGGGGAGGGAGGATGGATGAAGGAAGGAGGGGAAGGAGGGAAAGAAAAAGAAGGAAGGAGAAAAAGAAGGAAGGAAGGAAGGAAGGAAGGAAGGAAGGAAGGAAGGAAGAAGGAAGGAAGGAAAGAAGGAAGGAAGAAAAAGAAGAAGGAAGGAAGGAGGGAAGGAAGGAAGGAAGGAAGGAAAAAGGGAGGGAGGGAGGGGGGAAGGAAAGAAGGAAAAAGGAAGGAAAAGAGAGAGGGGGAGGGGGAGGGGAGGGAAGGAAGGAAGGAAGGAAAAAGGAAGGAAGGAGGGAAGAAAAAGAAGGAAGGAAGAAAAAGAAGGAAGGGGAGAAAAGAAGGAAGGAAGGAAGGAAGGAAGGAAGGAAGGAAGGAAGGAAGGAAGGAAGGAGGGAGGGAGGGGGAAGGAAAGAAGGAAAAAGGAAGGAAAAGAGAGAGGGGAGGGGAGGGGGGAGGGGGGAGGGGGAGGAAGGAAGGAAGGAAGGAAGGAAGGAAAAAGGAGGGAAGGAGGGAAGAAAAAGAGGAAGGAAGAAAAGAAGAAGGAAGGAAGGAGGGAAGGAAGGAAGGAAGGAAGGAAAAAGGGAGGAGGGAGGGGGGAAGGAAAGAAGGAAAAAGGAAGGAAAAGAGAGAGGGGGAGGGGAGGGGAGGGAAGGAAGGAAGAAGAAAAAGGAAGGAAGGAGGGAAGAAAAAAGAAGAAGAAAGAAAAAAGAAGGAGGGAGAAAAAGAAGAAGGAGGAAGGAGGGAAGGAAGGAAGGAAGGAGGAAAAAGGGAGGGAGGAGGGGGGAAGGAAGGACAAACGGAGGAAAGAGATGAGGGGAGGGGAGGGGAGGAAGGAAGGAGGAAGGAAAGGAAGAGGAGGGAAGAAAAGGAGGAAGAAAAGAAGGAAGGGAAAAAGAAGGAAGGAAGGAAGAAGGGAAGGAAGGAAGAAGGAGGAAGGAAGGAGGGAGGAGGGAGGGGAAGGAAGAAGGAAAAAGGAGGAAAGAGAGAGGGGAGGGAGGGGAGGGGAGGGGAGGAAGGAAGGAAGGAAGGAAGGAAAAGGAGGGAAGGAGGGAAGAAAAGAGGAAGGAAGGAAGGAAGGAAGGAAGGAAGAAGAAGGAAGGAAGGAAGGAAGAAGGAAGGAAGGAAGGAAGGAAGGAAGGAGATGGAAAGAGGGAGGGAGGGTTCTTCAGTCTTAGTGAGAAAACATTGATTCGTTTTTTGGATCCAGGTGATTTGGGATCAAGGGTACAGCTTCCAACTCAAAGTATGCCAAGATCTCTGCAACCAGCCCTGTGTGTTTTATGTGCAGCTCAGTTTCTGTACATAGCACTCAAAACGCTGGACAGCATAAGAGAGGAAAAAACCCAAACAACTCCTCCCAAAGACTAATTTGAGATGACTTATCAAGTAAACCAAGAATGGATCCTTTGCAGCACCTGGAATGGGAAGTTTAGAGGAGCGCTTCTTATGGGACAGGGTGGTCCAGGGCCAATGAACGGGAGCAGTTTAATGAAGTGAGAGACCTGCATTTCCAGGACAAAGGGGGGAAGGGAAGAAGAAGAGGGGCCGGATCTTGGCCTTCCCTTCTTCACTCTGCCAGTATATAGCTACTATCTCCCTACAACGGGGAGTTAAAGCAGAGGGAACCAAACCAGGCAGGGGCCTTCAGGAGTGACAAGTGAGCCCCAGACAGAACTGGGATCCTGGGTCTCCAAATAGAGTGACGCAGGGTTCCATCACTTGGTTGTAGCCGCCATCCTTGACTTTGTGACCTCCTTCCCCACGGACACCCCTGGTGGGACAGAACCCAAGAAGGTTACCGGCCAGGACCGGGTGTCATCCGTTCTCCGAGCTGCCTGGCCTGCCTAAAAACTCTCCACCCTCTGGT
>JALMGJ010000193.1:0-43930 GCA_023362775.1 Charina bottae | reverse complement strand
GAATGAACGATTGAAGAAATGAACAAATGAAAGAAAGAATGAAAGAAAGAATGAAAGATAGAAAGAAAAAAAGAAAAGAAAGAAAGAAAGAAAGAAAGAAAGAAAGGAAGGAAGGAAGGAAGGAAGGAAGAAGGAAGGAAGGAAGGAAGGAAGGAAGGAAGGATGAAAGAATGAATGAAAGAATGAAGGAATGAAGGAATGAAAGTAAGAAGAATGAATAAATGAAAGAATGAATGAATGAAAGAAAGAAAGAATGAAAGAATGAAAGAATGAAAAAGAAAGAATGAAAAAATGAAAGAAAGAAAGAAAGAAAGAATAAAGAGAAATATGGATGAAAGTGAAAGAATGAAAGAATGAATGAATGAAAGAAAGAATGAATGAAAGAAAAAACAAGAAAGAAAGAAGAAAGAAAGAAAGAAAGAAAGAAAGAAAGAAAGAAAGGACAAAATAATGTGCAAAATAAACAAAATAATGAAAGAAAGAACAAAAGGAAGAAGGAATGAAAGGAAGAAAGAAAGAATGAATGAACGAATGAAAGAATGAATGAATGAGAGAATGAATAAATGAAAGAATGAATGAAAGAAAGAAAAACAAAGAATGAATGAAAGAATGAATGAAAGAATGAAAGATAGAAAGAATGAATGAAAGAATGAATGAATGAAAGAAAGAAAGAAAGACAAGAAAGAAAGAAAGAACGAACGAACAAAAGAAAGAAAGACAAAGAGGAAGGAAAGAAAGATGAAAGAAATGGATGCTGGTATAGTACCCATTTCTCAAAGAAAACTCCCACTTCTTTTTTTCGTTAGCAATTTCAAAATATCCACCTGTGGTTAGCGTGTTCCAGCTGTGTGGGTACTGTATCTCCACCAGCCCCACTTCCCATGATCCCGGCAGGTCCAGAGCTCTTGCTAGTTGAACAGTAAAATTTGAACTTTTGTTTTTGGGGAAGGCTGTTGCCGATGCGTTGCTGGGGAGGGTGATATAAAAGCCAGCCATGTCAAAGGTCTTGTACTTCAGCCTCTTTTACCCAACTGTTGAACTTGTCTGGCCAGCCGACCCATTGACTAGAACCTCTCTATATTTTCCCCACCCTCTTTTTTTGATCACTTTTTCAATTCTGTATACACGTTGTTGATCATCAGGAACCTTTTGGAGCTCCTCAGGGTAAAAAGTGCCCTTTACTGGCTCGTCTGTGTAATCTTTTAATCTATACACCCCTCTTTCCCCTCTTGTTAACAGTTCTTTGATGATGAATATTTCATCCGTGTAGGTTTGCTGGTAGCCCTTTTCAAATTTTCCCTTCAGTCTGGATATCCTGACATGATCCCCCACCTTAAGATGTTTTTCCTTTCTTTTACTTTTTAAAATATCTCCATACAGTCTTAACCATACAACCCTTTCATTAGACAAATTTACAGTGCTAGGAGCAGTCCGGATGCTACGGTGGTACGTGTCATTGTAACCTTGAAGAACGGCTGCCAAGATGTCTACGTACCGGTGGGTGTTTCTAGCTGTGAAGTATCTCCAGAGTTTATTTTTTAGGGTCCGATTAAACCTCTCTATAACGGCGGCTTTAGTCTCACTATGAGTGACAAAATGCTGAATACCATAACGTGCTAAAAGTTTCTTCAGAGGCGTATTTAAGAACTCTTTGCCGGCATCTGTCTGTATTTTTTGGGGTGCCCGGCCTGTTTCAAAGATATTCTGGAAGGCGGCAGCAACCTCACTCCCCGACTTATCAGTCAGAGGGTATGCCCATGCATATTTAGACAACACATCAATGACTGTTAAGATGAACTTTTTTCCATGGTTTTCCTTAGAAAATTTGGACACGTCTATGAGATCGGCCTGCCATTGCTGATCTATACCCGACACCACTGTTTTATTTCGAGGGAAATTAATTCTTGCTGGTTTATGAAGCGCATAAGCATCTTGTCCTGACAACCATGTCTTGACTTGCTTCATGGACAGGTTTTTATCATGTTTTCTTCCCTCCTGAAAAAGTGGGTTTACCCCAGCATAGCTCCCTACCCTACCCGGTGTGTAATAGATCTCCTTTAGAATATTTTCATACCTCATTATGACAAAGGGTCTGTGGCAAAATGATCACACTTTGTCTTTAATACAATGCTTTATTGGTGATACAGCTTTGAGAGAGGTTGTCTAGGGATCCGGAAACATATCCCTCATCATCATCATCATCATCATCATCATCATCATCATAAGAAAATAAAGAGCCATAAAACCCTGATTCATCTGTACCCTCCCAACAGCGCCCTTTGCCACATTCTAGCAGGTCTTCGCATAATTTACAGGTGTTGTCATGTTCAGGAGCAGATAAATCGTCAGAAGATGTGCGGGCCGCCGGTATACGATACGGCCCTCCTTTGGTATCTTTGCTTTCTAGGACTTGGTAACTCAGGTACTGCAAAATATAAAACATAACCTATTAGCACCCCTAACTGGGCCCCGTCAACATTTACATTGTCATCAATAAAAACATATTTACTTACCACTGCTGGAAGGTGTTGGTGCGGAGCTCACCATTTCACACGCTGCCCGGTAAGTATCACAAGGGAAGTCTTCTGTTTCGCTCTCCGCCTCATCAGTAAAGGCACAACACGCCATACCGCAACCATACAAAACAGGTCTGAATATAAAATTTTCTTTGTTTTCTTCACCAAAATCCTGACAACAGAGTTTGTTGCATTCTACTGGCACCGGCCTTGTGCTAGAGCATACGGCACTAGGTTTCGCTATTTTTCTATTAAAATTTTTTGAAGCAGCTCTTGCCATGTTTCTTCAAAAGAGAAACCTTTTCTCTGCCTGGGATTTGGTTGAGCCTCGGCCGCTGGAGAAAATTAAATATGCCAAAATATAGTAAATACAAAAAGTTGTGTCCATTGACTCTCAAGGAAAAGACAGGTCTGTATATAGCCTGAAATGTGGCGGAGGTTTGCCTGGTCATAGCCTTGCCCCGTCACGTGTTACCCGCGTGTCGCAGCCTGATACGGCGCTCTCCCGCCCACGCCTGCGGACATGCCTGAACATGTCCATACCCCATGTTTTTCTCTTTTTTCTGCTTTCTCCCTGAGTGCATTCTCATTTTGAGGCTAAAAACGCCATTTTAACTCATCCTGCCAGCAGTTACTGCTATCAGACAGCGAAAGAAAAAAACAGGCAACGTGTTACTTGTAAAAATATTTTATTATTACAATCCTTGGGTAGAGGTTAACAGTTTCTGGTAATTAATAGTTGTTACATTTTGACAAATAAGCCTCTTCAAAGCCACTGGTAATTCAGAACCAATTTTCGCCATTATATCTTGTGGCTTAGGGCTGCTCTCAATATACTCCATGAATTCCACAAGCTCATCAAGGGTATCACATGTCACATATAATTTCTCTAGCTTACATGCTATGTTCATAATGACCCATAGGATCTCGCCCCTCGATATTCTGGGGCATAAGTCCTTAAGAAGCTCTTTCTCGCTGGGTGGCCGGGAATCCACCTGATCTCCTCCTGCTTGCATGCACCCCATGAAACAATGATGCAATACTTTTATCACACACGCTCTCAGAATCTGTACAACGGTCGAATCATATGGATATGTTGTTTCTTAAAGAAAAGAGAATAAGTCTGGATTAGACTCGCAATTTTATCTAATTAAATTAGTGTTTTTCTTAATTTTCAATGTTTAACTCACCATCTGAGGCACAAAATCTACAGTAACATGGTATTAGACATGCGTCTTGAGCATTTTCCTCAAATAGAGCGCTCGGTCCAGGAGCTTCGGACGTTTTCCTTGCCCTAAATTTTCGTTTTGGCGGCTTTGGCGTTAAGCTGTCTTCAAACAGATGGGCTTCGGAGTTTGCCATCTTTAAAGCACGTGTCTGTATTTTTCAAATGGGCACGGCTACTTAACGATATATCTGTATACAGCCTGAAAAGCTGTGGAGGCATGCCTGGGCATAACCTTGCCCCTGTCACGTGTACGCCGCGTGTCACAGCCTGATACGGCGCTCTCCTGCCACGCCTGCAGACATGCCTGAACATGCACATACCCATGTTTTTTCTCTTTTTTCTGTGTAGTAACCTGTTGTGCTTTTAATAACCAGCTTTCCCCCTGGCCCCTTACAGGCTTCTTTTTTCCTCAGCCTGGGCAACACATTGTGCAGTTAAAGCCTATTTTTCCACATTCAGAACTGTAAATCTAGGCCAGGTGTGCAGGCTAATTTTTGAGGCTAAAAATGCCATTTCAACTACTCCTGCCAGCAAACTGGACATTGCAACGGCTACTCCAATGAGATCTAGGAGGTGGCCGGAGGGGGGGCTGCCCCTTCCCCTCAGGCCTTTCCTGTTGCATGCGACTTCCTGTCAGTCAAGCTGCCCGTGCTACCGGGACTTGTGGCTGTGTGCAGGAGAAACCTCGGCTTTTAAAAAAAGTTTTCCTCTTAAGAACTGGGCTGTTATGTCTGCCGTGGCATTTTAACACCTCCAGATCCCCGCGTGAGTAAAAAGACACCGGTGTTTACTTATGTTAAACCTTGTTTATACCCTTCCTTGTTTACTGCTTCATTAGAAATGCTTATAAACATTTTCCTTCAGGGTGACTGACTGCTTAGGGCAAGGGTCGGAAATGGCGGCTCGCGAGCCAAATGCGGCTCTTTGGCCCCTTGAGAAGAAGAATGAACGAATGAACGAATGAACAAATGAAAGAAAGAATGAAAGAAAGAATGAAAGATAGAAAGAAAGAAAGAAGGAAAGAAGGAAAGAAAGAAAAAAGAAAGAATGAATGAATGAAAGAATGAATGAAAGAATGAAAGAATGAACGAATGAACGAATGAAAGAAAGAAAGAATGAAAGGAAGAATGAAAGAAAGAAACAAAGAAAGAAAGAAAGAAAAGAAAGAAAGAAAGAAGGAATGAAACAAAGAAAGAAAGAATGAACAAATGAACAAATGAAAGAAAGAATGAAAGATAGAAAGAAAAAAAGAAAAAGAAAGAAAGAAGAAAGAAAGAAAGAAAGAAAGAAAGAAAGAAAAAAGAATGAATGAAAGAATGAGTGAAAGAATGAAAGAATGAAAGAATGAAAGAATGAACAAATGAAAGAAAGAAAGAATGAAAGAATGAAAGGAAGAATGAAAGAAAGAAACAATGAAAGAAGAAAGAAAGAAAGAAAGAAAGAAAGAAAGAATGAAAGAATGAAAGAATGAAAGAAAGAAAGAAAAAAGAAAAAGAAAGAAAGAAAGAAAGAAAGAAAGAAAGAAGAAAGAAAGAAAGAATTAAAGAATCAACGAATGAACGAATGAAAGAAAGAAAGAATGAAAGGAAGAATGAAAGAAAGAAACAATGAAATAATGAAAGAAAGAAAGAAAGAATGAATGAAAGAATGAAAGAATGAAAGAATGAAAGATAGAAAGAAAAAAGAAAAAAGAACGCAAAAAAAGATAGAAAAATAGAAAGAATGAACGAATGAACGAAAGAACAAATGAAAGAAAGAATGAAAGAAAGAATGAAAGATAGAAAGAAAAAAAGAAGAAAGAAAGAAAGAAAGAAAGAAGGAATGAAAGAAAGAATGAATGAAAGAATGAAAGAATGAACGAATGAACGAATGAAAGAAAGAAAGAATGAAAGGAAGAATGAAAGAAAGAAGCAATGAAAGAAAGAAAGAAGAAGAAAGAAAGAAAGAAAGAAAGAAAGAAAGAAGAAAGAATGAATGAAAGAATGAATGAAAGAATGAAAGAATGAAAAAATGAAAGAATGAACGAATGAAAGAAAGAAAAAAAAAGAAGAAAGAAAGAAAGAAGAAAGAAAGAAAGAAAGAAGAAAGAAAGAAAGAAAGAAAGAAGGAAAGAATGAAAGAATCAACGAATGAACGAATGAAAGAAAGAAAACAATGAAAGAAAGAAAGAAAGAAAGAAAGAAAGAAAGAAAGAAACAATGAAAGAATGAAAGAATGAAAGAATGAAAGAATGAAAGAATGAAAGAAAGAATGAATGAAAGAATGAAAGATAGAAAGAAAAAAGAAAGCAAAAAAAGATAGAAAAATAGAAACAAAGACGAAAGAAAGAATGAAAATGAATGAAAATGAATGAATGAATGGAAGGAAGGAAGGAAGGAAGGAAGGACGGATGGAACGAAGGAAGGAAGGGAAAGAAAGGTAGGTAGGTAGATAGGTAGGTAGGTAGGTAGGTAGGTAGGTAGGAAGGAAGGAAGGAAGGATGAAAAAATGAATGAAAGAATGAATGAAAGAAAGAATGAAAGAAAGATCGAAAGAAAGAAAGAAAGAAAGAATGAAAGAAAGACAAAGAAAGAAGGAAAGAAAGATGAAAGAAAAAAGAAAGAATGAAAGAATGAAGGAATGAAAGAAAGAAACAATGAAAGAAACAATGAAAGAAAGAAACTATGAAAGAAGGAAGGAAGGAAGGAAGGAAGGAAGGAAGGAAGGAAGGAAGGAAGGAAGGAAGATAGGAAAGAAAGATAGAAAGATAGAAAGATAAGAAAGAAGAAAGAAAGATGAAAGAAAGAAAGAAAGAAAGAAAGAAAGAAAGAAAGAAAGAAAGATAGATAGAAAAATAGAAAGATAGAAAGAAGAAAGAAAAAAAGAAAGAAAGAAAGAAAGAAAGAAAGAAATATTAAAGGGAAAGAAAGGAAGAAAGAAAGAAAGAAAGAAAGAAAGAAAGAAAGAAAGAATGAAAGAATGAAAGAAAGAAAGAAAAAAGAAAAAGAAAGAAAGAAAGAAAGAAAGAAAGAAAGAAAGAAGAATGAATGAAAGAATGAAAGAATGAAAGAATGAAAGATAGAAAGAAAAAAGAAAAAAGAACGCAAAAAAAGATAGAAAAATAGAAAGAATGAACGAATGAACGAAAGAACAAATGAAAGAAAGAATGAAAGAAAGAATGAAAGATAGAAAGAAAAAAAGAAGAAAGAAAGAAAGAAAGAAAGAAAGAAGGAATGAAAGAAAGAATGAATGAAAGAATGAAAGAATGAACGAATGAACGAATGAAAGAAAGAAAGAATGAAAGGAAGAATGAAAGAAAGAAGCAATGAAAGAAAGAAAGAAAGAAAGAAAGAAAGAAAGAAAGAAAGAAGAAAGAATGAATGAAAGAATGAATGAAAGAATGAAAGAATGAAAAAATGAAAGAATGAACGAATGAAAGAAAGAAAAAAAAAGAAGAAAGAAAGAAAGAAGAAAGAAAGAAAGAAAGAAAGAAGGAAAGAATGAAAGAATCAACGAATGAACGAATGAAAGAAAGAAACAATGAAAGAAAGAAAGAAAGAAAGAAAGAAAGAAAGAAACAATGAAAGAATGAAAGAATGAAAGAATGAAAGAATGAAAGAATGAAAGAAAGAATGAATGAAAGAATGAAAGATAGAAAGAAAAAAGAAAGCAAAAAAAGATAGAAAAATAGAAACAAAGACGAAAGAAAGAATGAAAATGAATGAAAATGAATGAATGAATGGAAGGAAGGAAGGAAGGAAGGAAGGACGGATGGAACGAAGGAAGGAAGGGAAAGAAAGGTAGGTAGGTAGATAGGTAGGTAGGTAGGTAGGTAGGTAGGTAGGAAGGAAGGAAGGAAGGATGAAAAAATGAATGAAAGAATGAATGAAAGAAAGAATGAAAGAAAGATCGAAAGAAAGAAAGAAAGAAAGAATGAAAGAAAGACAAAGAAAGAAGGAAAGAAAGATGAAAGAAAAAAGAAAGAATGAAAGAATGAAGGAATGAAAGAAAGAAACAATGAAAGAAACAATGAAAGAAAGAAACTATGAAAGAAGGAAGGAAGGAAGGAAGGAAGGAAGGAAGGAAGGAAGGAAGGAAGGAAGATAGGAAAGAAAGATAGAAAGATAGAAAGATAAGAAAGAAGAAAGAAAGATAAAGAAAGAAAGAAAGAAAGAAAGAAAGAAAGAAAGAAAGAAAGATAGATAGAAAAATAGAAAGATAGAAAGAAGAAAGAAAAAAAGAAAGAAAGAAAGAAAGAAAGAAAGAAATATTAAAGGGAAAGAAAGAAAGAAAGAAAGAAAGAAAGAAAGAAAGAAAGGAAGGAAGGAAGGAAGGAAGGAAGGAAGGAAGGAAGGATGAAAGAAATAATGAAAGAAAGAAAGAAACAATGAAAGAATGAAGGAATGAAGGAATGAAAGAGAGGAATGAAAGAATGAAAGAATGAAGGAATGAAACAAAGAAAGAAAGAATGAACAAATGAACAAATGAACAAATGAAAAAAGAATGAAATAAAGAATGAAAGATTGAAAGAAAAAAAGAGAAAGAAAGAAAGAAAGAAAGAAGGAAAGAAGGAAAGAAAGAAAGAAAAAAGAAAGAATGAAAGAATGAAAGAATGAAAGAATCAACGAATGAACGAATGAAAGAAAGAAACAATGAAAGAAAGAAAGAAAGAAAGAAAGAAAGAAAGAAAGAAAGAAGAAAGAAAGAAAGAAACAATGAAAGAATGAAAGAATGAAAGAATGAAAGAATGAAAGAATGAAAGAATGAAAGAAAGAAAGAAAGAATGAATGAAAGAATGAAAGATAGAAAGAAAAAAGAAAGCAAAAAAAGATAGAAAAATAGAAACAAAGACGAAAGAAAGAATGAAAATGAATGAAAATGAATGAATGATGGATGGAAGGAAGGAAGGAAGGAAGGAAGGAAGGAAGGACGGATGGAACGAAGGAAGGAAGGGAAAGAAAGGTAGGTAGGTAGATAGGTAGGTAGGTAGGTAGGTAGGAAGGAAGGAAGGAAGGATGAAAAAATGAATGAAAGAATGAATGAAAGAAAGAATGAAAGAAAGATCGAAAGAAAGAAAGAAAGAAAGAATGAAAGAAAGACAAAGAAAGAAGGAAAGAAAGATGAAAGAAAAAAGAAAGAATGAAAGAATGAAGGAATGAAAGAAAGAAAGAATGAAAGAAACAATGAAAGAAAGAAACTATGAAAGAAGGAAGGAAGGAAGGAAGGAAGGAAGGAAGGAAGGAAGGAAGGAAGGAAGGAAGGAAGGAAGGAAGATAGGAAAGAAAGATAGAAAGATAGAAAGATAAGAAAGAAGAAAGAAAGAAGAAAGATAAGAAAGAAAGAAAGAAAGAAAGAAAGAAAGATAGAAAGATAGAAAGATAGAAAGAGAAAGAAAGAAAGAAAGAGAGGAAGGAAGGAAGGAAGGAAGGAAGGAAGGAAGGAAGGAAGAAGGAAGGAGAAGATAGAAAGATGAAAGAAAGAAAGAAAGAAAGAAAGAAAGAAAGAAAGAAAGAAACAATGAAAGAATGAAGGAATGAAGGAATGAAAGTACGAAGAATGAAAGAATGAAAGAATGAAGGAATGAAACAAAGAAAGAAAGAATGAAAGAAAGAAAGAAAGAAAGAAACTATGAAAGAAGGAAGGAAGGAAGGAAGGAAGGAAGGAAGGAAGGAAGGAAGGAAGGAAAGATAGAAAGATAGAAAGATAGAAAGATAGAAAGATAAGAAAGAAGAAAGAAAAAAAGAAAGAAAGAAAGAAAGAAAGAAAGAAAGATAGAAAGATAGAAAGATAGAAAGATAGAAAGATAGAAAGATAAGAAAGAAGAAAGAAAGAAAAAAAGAAAGAAAGAAAGAAAGAAATATTAAAGGGAAAGAAAGAAAGAAAGAAAGAAAGAAAGAAAGAAAGAGAGGAAGGAAGGAAGGAAGGAAGGAAGGAAGGAAGGAAGGAAGGAAGGAAGGAAGGAAGGAAGGAAGAAATAATGAAAGAAAGAAAGAAACAATGAAAAAATGAAGGAATGAGGAATGGAAGAAAGAAGAATGAAGGAATGAAAGAATGAAGGAATGAAACAAAGAAAGAAAGAATGAACAAATGAACAAATGAACAAATGAAAGAAAGAATGAAAGAAAGAATGAAATATAGAAAGAAAAAAAGAAGAAAGAAAGAAAGAAAGAAAGAAAGAAAGAAAGAAAGAAAAGAAGGAAGGATGAATGAATGAATGAAAGAAAGAAAGAATGAATGAAAGAATGAAAGAATGAAAAAGAAAGAATGAAAAAATAAAGAAAGAAAGAAAGAATAAAGAGAAATATGGATGAAAGAGAAAGAATGAAAGAATGAATGAATGAAAGAAATAATGAAAAAAGAATGAAAGAAAGAAAGAAAAAACAAGAAAGAAAGAAAGAAAGAAAGAAAGAAAGAAAGAAAGAAAGGAAGGAAGGAAGGAAGAAGGAAGGAAGGAAGGAAGATAGAAAGATAAGAAAGAAGAAAGAATGAAAGAATGAAAGAATGAAGGAATGAAACAAAGAAAGAAAGAATGAGCGAATGAACAAATGAACAAATGAAAGAAAGAATGAAAGATAGAAAAAAAAAAGAAAAAGAAAGAAAGACGAAAGAAAGAAAGAAAGAAAGAAAGAAAGAAAGAAAGAAAAAAGAATGAATGAAAGAATGAGTGAAGGAATGAAAGAATGAAAGAATGAAAGAATGAAAGAATGAACAAATGAAAGAAAGAAATAATGAAAGAATGAAAGGAAGAATGAAAGAAAGAAACAATGAAAGAAGAAAGAAAGAAAGAAAGAAAGAAAGAAAGAAAGAAAGAATGAAAGAATGAACGAAAGAAAGAAAAAAGAAAAAGAAAGAAGAAAGAAAGAAAGAAAGAAAGAAAGAAAGAAAGAAAGAATGAAAGAATGAAAGAATCAACGAATGAACGAATGAAAGAAAGAAAGAATGAAAGGAAGAATGAAAGAAAGAAACAATGAAAGAATGAAAGAATGAAAGAAAGAATGAATGAAAGAATGAAAGAATGAAAGAATGAAAGATAGAAAGAAAAAAGAAAAAAGAAAGCAAAAAAAGATAGAAAAATAGAAAGAATGAACGAATGAACGAAAGAACAAATGAAAGAAAGAATGAAAGAAAGAATGAAAGATAGAAAGAAAAAAAGAAGAAAGAAAAAAACAAAGAAAGAAAGAAAGAAAGAAAGAAGGAATGAAAGAAAGAAAGAAAGAAAGAAAAAAGAATGAATGAAAGAATGAGTGAAGGAATGAAAGAATGAAAGAATGAAAGAATGAAAGAATGAACAAATGAAAGAAAGAAAGAATGAAAGAATGAAAGGAAGAATGAAAGAAAGAAACAATGAAAGAAGAAAGAAAGAAAGAAAGAAAGAAAGAAAGAAAGAAAGAAAGAAAGAAAGAAAGAATGAAAGAATGAACGAAAGAAAGAAAAAAGAAAAAGAAAGAAGAAAGAAAGAAAGAAAGAAAGAAAGAAAGAAAGAAAGAAAGAATGAAAGAATGAAAGAATCAACGAATGAACGAATGAAAGAAAGAAAGAATGAAAGGAAGAATGAAAGAAAGAAACAATGAAAGAATGAAAGAATGAAAGAAAGAATGAATGAAAGAATGAAAGAATGAAAGAATGAAAGATAGAAAGAAAAAAGAAAAAAGAAAGCAAAAAAAGATAGAAAAATAGAAAGAATGAACGAATGAACGAAAGAACAAATGAAAGAAAGAATGAAAGAAAGAATGAAAGATAGAAAGAAAAAAAGAAGAAAGAAAGAAAGAAAGAAAGAAAGAAAGAAAGAAAGAAAGAAAGAAGAAGAATGAAAGAAAGAATGAATGAAAGAATGAAAGAATGAAAGAATGAACGAATGAACGAATGAAAGAAAGAAAGAATGAAAGGAATAATGAAAGAAAGAAGCAATGAAAGAAAGAAAGAAAGAAAGAAAGAAAGAAAGAAAGAAAGAAAGAAGAAAGAATGAATGAAAGAATGAATGAAAGAATGAAAGAATGAAAAAATGAAAGAATTGAGGGACTCCAAGCCTGGCTGGCAGCTCGACAAGTCAGAGTTTCTCAGAGCTCTGAGCTCTGAGACCTGGCTAACTTTCTATCTTGTTTGCAGGGGTCTACGGACCACTGAAGTTTCCCCCTGGAGAAGGGGGAACCAGAAGATTGCTCACAGAGCCATTGTAATTGCACACTCCTGTTTTTCTTTGTTGTTTCCACCGCGGAGAAGAACGGGGAGTGAATGCAATGAAATGGCCGAAAGAGGATTCTAGCTCTGCAGAGAACAGTAAGTCTCTTGGGAGACACAAGAGTGACAGCCAGCTTTTAGATCACCTTATATTAGTTTTCTTTTTCAGATTAGTACATTTTTATTATTCTAAAATTTATCTTTGGACTTCGTTCAAAATGTTGGCTAATTTTGTGTTTTCTTTGCTATAATTAATTTTGGTGGAAGTTTGATAGATTTTATTTTGGCAACATAGTGAACAAGTTTTGTATTTTTCTGCCTTTCTTTTGTATCAGAGAAATTGGGACTTAAGAGACTTTGTTGGTATTTCTCACTCACAAACTAACTGACTTTTGAGAAATTGTTTGTTTGGGTTAAGCAGCTTGCAGCCTGAAGAATAAAGAAGAATAAAGAATAAAGTATAGAGAATGTGTGCCTCTCTGCCTTTTTTTTTTTCTTTTTCTATTTTTTTTTTAGAAAGGACTATTTTTCATTTGGAATATATTTTCATCTCTCCCTTTACAAACTGTTTGAAATACTGCTCTGTGGAATTTTTTCATCTCTTACTTTAAAAGCTTTTCTCACTTAAAGAAATAGACATTATTGATAAATAATAGAACAGCTGTTCCTTGCTCCCTGAGAATTTTTTTTGTTTTGACTACGGCAGTTGATTACGCTTTGAACAATAAATAATGGCCTTTCTCACAGTACTTCAGGATTTTAAGGAAGAAACCAGCAAATTTTTTTTGCAAATTAAGAAATCCATAGAACGTATATTAATAGTTTTGGTGGCTCAGGAACAGAAGGTACAAGGGACAGATTTAGAAACAGAGGAAAGATTTTTCGAACCAGTAGAGAAACAGGGAAAGAGGACTTTGAATGTATTGGTACAGAAGAAGATTATGATATCTTACAGGAAGTGGTCTATTAAATGTTTGGGCATAAATACATTGTGGCAGCTGAGACAGGAAGATTTTAATATGCAAATTGATAGATATGGCAAAATAAACATTTTGATATCCCATATGAGTTACAGAAATAAACAAGTTGCATATTGTGATATTGGCATAACCTAAACAGGAGATTTATTGATATTGATTTGGAATGCAAGGTGAATGAAAATGCGGATTTGGTATTGTACACAGTGTAAGCACAGATATGAGAAATTTACAGATGCATAAAAACATGATATTTTAAGTGTAAGATACAAGATTATAAATAAATAGGTTGATATTATATATTACTCTTTCTGGAGACACATTTATGAGAAGACAATGAGATGATGAGATGGAATTAGAATGTAGGTTATTAGAAGAATATGTTGTATGTATTAGGTTATATGTTATGTTAGGTTTTGTATTTTTGCTATATTATGTATTATGTTATGTAATATGTTAGATTATGTATTAATGGAATATATAGTCATAACATGAACAGAATATACTGTATTTTATTAGACGTAGATAAGGCCTTTATTTGTTTTACTAATTGGACTTTATTGAAGATATAAATATAGATGTAAAAATGGAAAGAGCAAATGGAAAACATTTAATTGATGCAACAATGAACATTTGATTACTATTCTAAGGAGTAGAAACCAGAGATGGATTGTTGGAAGATATCAAGAAAGGCGAAACCTCTGAAATAAAGAATGAAAGATAGAAAGAAAAAAAGAGAAAGAAAGAAAGAAAGAAAGAAAGAAAGAAAGAAAGAAAGAAAGAAAGAATGAAAGAATCAACGAATGAACGAATGAAAGAAAGAAACAATGAAAGAAAGAAAGAAAGAAAGAAAGAAAGAATGAAAGAATGAAAGAATGAAAGAATGAAAGAATGAAAGAAAGAATGAATGAAAGAATGAAAGAAAGAAACAATGAAAGAAAGAAAGAAAAAAGAAAGCAAAAAAAGATAGAAAAATAGAAACAAAGACGAAAGAAAGAATGAAAATGAATGAAAATGAATGAATGAATGGAAGGAAGGAAGGAAGGAAGGAAGGAAGGAAGGAAGGAAGGAAGGAAGGAAGGAAGGACGGATGGAACGAAGGAAGGAAGGGAAAGAAAGGTAGGTAGGTAGATAGGTAGGTAGGTAGGTAGGTAGGTAGGAAGGAAGGAAGGAAGGATGAAAAAATGAATGAAAGAATGAATGAAAGAAAGAATGAAAGAAAGAGCGAAAGAAAGAAAGAATGAAAGAAAGACAAAGAAAGAAGGAAAGAAAGATGAAAGAAAAAAGAAAGAATGAAAGAATGAAGGAATGAAAGAAAGAAACAATGAAAGAAACAATGAAAGAAAGAAACTATGAAAGAAGGAAGGAAGGAAGGAAGGAAGGAAGGAAGGAAGATAGGAAAGAAAGATAGAAAGATAGAAAGATAAGAAAGAAGAAAGAAAGATGAAAGAAAGAAAGAAAGAAAGAAAGAAAGATAGATAGAAAAATAGAAAGATAGAAAGAAGAAAGAAAAAAAGAAAGAAAGAAAGAAAGAAAGAAAGAAAGAAAGAAAGAAAGAAAGAAAGAAATATTAAAGGGAAAGAAAGAAAGAAAGAAAGAAAGAAAGAAAGAAAGAAAGGAAGGAAGGAAGGAAGGAAGGAAGGAAGGAAGGAAGGAAGGAATGAAAGAGAGGAATGAAAGAATGAAAGAATGAAGGAATGAAACAAAGAAAGAAAGAATGAACAAATGAACAAATGAACAAATGAAAAAAGAATGAAATAAAGAATGAAAGATAGAAAGAAAAAAAGAGAAAGAAAGAAAGAAAGAAAGAAAGAAGGAAAGAAGGAAAGAAAGAAAGAAAAAAGAAAGAATGAAAGAATGAAAGAATGAAAGAATCAACGAATGAACAAATGAAAGAAAGAAACAATGAAAGAAAGAAAGAAAGAAAGAAAGAAAGAAAGAAAGAAAGAAAGAAGAAAGAAAGAAAGAAACAATGAAAGAATGAAAGAATGAAAGAATGAAAGAGAGGAATGAAAGAATGAAAGAATGAAGGAATGAAACAAAGAAAGAAAGAATGAACAAATGAACAAATGAACAAATGAAAAAAGAATGAAATAAAGAATGAAAGATAGAAAGAAAAAAAGAGAAAGAAAGAAAGAAAGAAAGAAAGAAGGAAAGAAGGAAAGAAAGAAAGAAAAAAGAAAGAATGAAAGAATGAAAGAATGAAAGAATCAACGAATGAACAAATGAAAGAAAGAAACAATGAAAGAAAGAAAGAAAGAAAGAAAGAAAGAAAGAAAGAAGAAAGAAAGAAAGAAACAATGAAAGAATGAAAGAATGAAAGAATGAAAGAATGAAAGAAAGAAAGAAAGAATGAATGAAAGAATGAAAGATAGAAAGAAAAAAGAAAGCAAAAAAAGATAGAAAAATAGAAACAAAGACGAAAGAAAGAATGAAAATGAATGAAAATGAATGAATGGATGGATGGAAGGAAGGAAGGAAGGAAGGAAGGAAGGAAGGAAGGACGGATGGAACGAAGGAAGGAAGAGAAAGAAAGGTAGGTAGGGAGATAGGTAGGTAGGTAGGTAGGTAGGTAGGTAGGTAGGAAGGAAGGAAGGAAGGATGAAAAAATGAATGAAAGAATGAATGAAAGAAAGAATGAAAGAAAGATCGAAAGAAAGAAAGAAAGAATGAAAGAAAGACAAAGAAAGAAGGAAAGAAAGATGAAAGAAAAAAGAAAGAATGAAAGAATGAAGGAATGAAAGAAAGAAACAATGAAAGAAACAATGAAAGAAAGAAACTATGAAAGAAGGAAGGAAGGAAGGAAGGAAGGAAGGAAGGAAGGAAGGAAGGAAGGAAGATAGGAAAGAAAGATAGAAAGATAGAAAGATAAGAAAGAAGAAAGATAGAAGAAAGATGAAAGAAAGAAAGAAAGAAAGAAAGAAAGAAAGATAGAAAGATAGAAAGATAGAAAGATAGAAAGATAAGAAAGAAGAAAGATAGAAGAAAGATGAAAGAAAGAAAGAAAGAAAGAAAGAAAGATAGAAAGATAGAAAGATAGAAAGATAGAAAGAAGAAAGAAAGAAAGAAAGAGAGGAAGGAAGGAAGGAAGGAAGGAAGGAAGGAAGGAAGGAAGGAAAGATAGAAAGATAGAAAGATAAGAAAGAAAGAAAGAAAGAAAGAAAGAAAGAAACAATGAAAGAATGAAGGAATGAAGGAATGAAAGTACGAAGAATGAAAGAATGAAAGAATGAAGGAATGAAACAAAGAAAGAAAGAATGAAAGAAAGAATGAAAGAAAGAAACTATGAAAGAAGGAAGGAAGGAAGGAAGGAAGGAAGGAAGGAAGGAAGGAAGAAAGGAAGGAAGGAAGGAAGGAAGGAAGGAAGGAAGGAAGGAAGGAAGGAAGATAGAAAGATAAGAAAGAAGAAAGAATGAAAGAATGAAAGAATGAAGGAATCAAACAAAGAAAGAAAGAATGAACGAATGAAAAAATGAACAAATGAAAGAAAGAATGAAAGATAGAAAGAAAAAAAGAAAAAGAAAGAAAGAAGAAAGAAAGAAAGAAAGAAAAAAGAATGAATGAAAGAATGAAAGATAGAAAGAAAAAAAGAAGAAAGAAAGAAAGAAAGAAAGAAAGAAAGAAGGAATGAAAGAAAGAATGAATGAAAGAATGCAAGAATGAAAGAATGAACGAATGAACGAATGAAAGAAAGAAAGAATGAAAGGAAGAATGAAAGAAAGAAGCAATGAAAGAAAGAAAGAAAGAAAGAAAGAAAGAAAGAAAGAAAGAAAGAAGAAAGAAAGAAACAATGAAAGAATGAAAGAATGAAAGAATGAAAGAAAGAAACAATGAAAGAAAGAAAGAAAGAAAGAAAGAAAGAAAGAAGAAAGAAAGAAAGAAAGAAACAATGAAAGAATGAAAGAATGAAAGAATGAAAGAAAGAAGGAAAGAATGAATGAAAGAATGAAAGATAGAAAGAAAAAAGAAAGCAAAAAAAGATAGAAAAATAGAAACAAAGACGAAAGAAAGAATGAAAATGAATGAAAATGAATGAATGAATGGATGGATGGAAGGAAGGAAGGAAGGAAGGAAGGAAGGAAGGAAGGAAGGAAGGAAGGACGGATGGAACGAAGGAAGGAAGAGAAAGAAAGGTAGGTAGGTAGATAGGTAGGTAGGTAGGTAGGTAGGTAGGAAGGAAGGAAGGAAGGATGAAAAAATGAATGAAAGAATGAATGAAAGAAAGAATGAAAGAAAGATCGAAAGAAAGAAAGAAAGAATGAAAGAAAGACAAAGAAAGAAGGAAAGAAAGATGAAAGAAAAAAGAAAGAATGAAAGAATGAAGGAATGAAAGAAAGAAACAATGAAAGAAACAATGAAAGAAAGAAACTATGAAAGAAGGAAGGAAGGAAGGAAGGAAGGAAGGAAGGAAGGAAGGAAGATAGGAAAGAAAGATAGAAAGATAGAAAGATAAGAAAGAAGAAAGATAGAAGAAAGATGAAAGAAAGAAAGAAAGAAAGAAAGAAAGAAAGATAGAAAGATAGAAAGATAGAAAGAAGAAAGAAAGAAAGAAAGAGAGGAAGGAAGGAAGGAAGGAAGGAAGGAAGGAAGGAAGGAAGGAAGGAAGGAAGGAAGGAAGGAAAGATAGAAAGATAGAAAGATAAGAAAGAAAGAAAGAAAGAAAGAAAGAAAGAAAGAAAGAAAGAAAGAAAGAAACAATGAAAGAATGAAGGAATGAAGGAATGAAAGTACGAAGAATGAAAGAATGAAAGAATGAAGGAATGAAACAAAGAAAGAAAGAATGAAAGAAAGAATGAAAGAAAGAAACTATGAAAGAAGGAAGGAAGGAAGGAAGAAAGGAAGGAAGGAAGGAAGGAAGGAAGATAGAAAGATAAGAAAGAAGAAAGAATGAAAGAATGAAGGAATGAAACAAAGAAAGAAAGAATGAACGAATGAAAAAATGAACAAATGAAAGAAAGAATGAAAGATAGAAAGAAAAAAAGAAAAAGAAAGAAAGAAGAAAGAAAGAAAGAAAGAAAGATAGAAAAAAGAATGAATGAAAGAATGAAAGATAGAAAGAAAAAAAGAAGAAAGAAAGAAAGAAAGAAAGAAAGAAAGAAAGAAAGAAAGAAAGAAAGAAGAAATGAAAGAAAGAATGAATGAAAGAATGAAAGAATGAAAGAATGAACGAATGAACGAATGAAAGAAAGAAAGAATGAAAGGAAGAATGAAAGAAAGAAGCAATGAAAGAAAGAAAGAAAGAAAGAAAGAAAGAAGAAAGAATGAATGAAAGAATGAATGAAAGAATGAAAGAATGAAAAAATGAAAGAATGAACGAATGAAAGAAAGAAAAAAAAAGAAGAAAGAAAGAAAGAAAGAAGAAAGAAAGAAAGAAAGAAAGAAAGAAAGAAAGAAAGAATCAACGAATGAACGAATGAAAGAAAGAAACAATGAAAGAAAGAAACTATGAAAGAAGGAAGGAAGGAAGGAAGGAAGGAAGGAAGGAAGGAAGGAAGGAAGGAAGGAAGATAGGAAAGAAAGATAGAAAGATAGAAAGATAAGAAAGGAGAAAGAAAGATGAAAGAAAGAAAGAAAGAAAGAAAGAAAGAAAGAAAGAAAGAAAGAAAGATAGAAAAATAGAAAGATAGAAAGAAGAAAGAAAAAAAGAAAGAAAGAAGGAAAGAAAGAAAGAAATATTAAAGGGAAAGAAAGAAAGAAAGAAAGGAAGGAAGGAAGGAAGGAAGGAAGGAAGGAAGAAAGGAAGGAAGGAAGGAAGGATGAAAGAAATAATGAAAGAAAGAAAGAAACAATGAAAGAATGAAGGAATGAAGGAATGAAAGAGAGGAATGAAAGAATGAAAGAATGAAGGAATGAAACAAAGAAAGAAAGAATGAACAAATGAACAAATGAACAAATGAAAAAAGAATGAAATAAAGAATGAAAGATAGAAAGAAAAAAAGAGAAAGAAAGAAAGAAAGAAAGAAGGAAAGAAGGAAAGAAAGAAAGAAAAAAGAAAGAATGAAAGAATGAAAGAATCAACGAATGAACGAATGAAAGAAAGAAACAATGAAAAGAAAGAAAGAAAGAAAGAAAGAAAGAAAGAAAGAAAGAAAGAAAGAAAGAAAGAAGAAAGAAAGAAAGAAAGAAACAATGAAAGAATGAAAGAATGAAAGAATGAAAGAAAGAAAGAATGAATGAAAGAATGAAAGATAGAAAGAAAAAAGAAAGCAAAAAAAGATAGAAAAATAGAAACAAAGACGAAAGAAAGAATGAAAATGAATGAAAATGAATGAATGAATGGATGGATGGAAGGAAGGAAGGAAGGAAGGAAGGAAGGAAGGAAGGAAGGAAGGAAGGAAGGAAGGACGGATGGAACGAAGGAAGGAAGAGAAAGAAAGGTAGGTAGGTAGATAGGTAGGTAGGTAGGTAGGTAGGTAGGTAGGAAGGAAGGAAGGAAGGATGAAAAAATGAATGAAAGAATGAATGAAAGAAAGAATGAAAGAAAGATCGAAAGAAAGAAAGAAAGAATGAAAGAAAGACAAAGAAAGAAGGAAAGAAAGATGAAAGAAAAAAGAAAGAATGAAAGAATGAAGGAATGAAAGAAAGAAACAATGAAAGAAACAATGAAAGAAAGAAACTATGAAAGAGGAAGGAAGGAAGGAAGGAAGGAAGGAAGGAAGGAAGGAAGGAAGGAAGGAAGGAAGATAGGAAAGAAAGATAGAAAGATAGAAAGATAAGAAAGAAGAAAGATAGAAGAAAGATGAAAGAAAGAAAGAAAGAAAGAAAGAAAGATAGAAAGATAGAAAGATAGAAAGATAGAAAGAAGAAAGAAAGAAAGAAAGAAAGAGAGGAAGGAAGGAAGGAAGGAAGGAAGGAAGGAAGGAAGGAAGGAAGGAAGGAAGGAAGGAAGGAAGGAAGGAAAGATAGAAAGATAGAAAGATAAGAAACAAAGAAAGAAAGAAAGAAAGAAAGAAAGAAACAATGAAAGAATGAAGGAATGAAGGAATGAAAGTACGAAGAATGAAAGAATGAAAGAATGAAGGAATGAAACAAAGAAAGAAAGAATGAAAGAAAGAATGAAAGAAAGAAACTATGAAAGAAGGAAGGAAGGAAGGAAGGAAGGAAGGAAGGAAGGAAGGAAGGAAGGAAGGAAGGAAGAAAGGAAGATAAGAAAGAAGAAAGAATGAAAGAATGAAAGAATGAAGGAATGAAACAAACAAAGAAAGAATGAACGAATGAAAAAATGAACAAATGAAAGAAAGAATGAAAGATAGAAAGAAAAAAAGAAAAAGAAAGAAAGAAGAAAGAAGAAAGAAAGAAAGAAAGAAAGAAAGAAAGAAAAAAGAATGAATGAAAGAATGAAAGATAGAAAGAAAAAAGAAGAAAGAAAGAAAGAAAGAAAGAAAGAAAGAAAGAAAGAAAGAAAGAAAGAAAGAAAGAAAGAAACAATGAAAGAAAGAAAGAAAGAAAGAAAGAAAGAAAGAAAGAAAGAAAGAAAGAAAGAAAGAAGAAGAAGAAAGAAAGAAAGAAACAATGAAAGATGGAACGAAGGAAGGAAGGGAAAGAAAGGTAGGTAGGTAGATAGGTATGTAGGTAGGTAGGTAGGAAGGAAGGAAGGAAGGATGAAAAAATGAATGAAAGAAAGAATGAATGAAAGAATGAAAGAATGAAAGAATGAACGAATGAACGAATGAAAGAAAGAAAGAATGAAAGGAAGAATGAAAGAAAGAAGCAATGAAAGAAAGAAAGAAAGAAAGAAAGAAAGAAAGAAAGAAAGAAGAAAGAAACAATGAAAGAATGAAAGAATGAAAGAATGAAAGAAAGAAACAATGAAAGAAAGAAAGAAAGAAAGAAAGAAAGAAAGAAAGAAGAACGAAAGAAAGAAGAAAGAAAGAAAGAAACAATGAAAGATGGAACGAAGGAAGGAAGGGAAAGAAAGGTAGGTAGGTAGATAGGTATGTAGGTAGGTAGGTAGGAAGGAAGGAAGGAAGGATGAAAAAATGAATGAAAGAATGAATGAAAGAAAGAATGAAATAAAGATCGAAAGAAAGAAAGAAAGAATGAAAGAAAGACAAAGAAAGAAAAGAAAGATGAAAGAAAAAAGAAAGAATGAAAGAATGAAGGAATGAAAGAAAGAAACAATGAAAGAAACAATGAAAGAAAGAAACTATGAAAGAAGGAAGGAAGGAAGGAAGGAAGGAAGGAAGGAAGGAAGATAGGAAAGAAAGATAGAAAGATAGAAAGATAAGAAAGAAGAAAGATAGAAGAAAGATGAAAGAAAGAAAGAAAGAAAGATAGAAAGATAGAAAGATAGAAAGATAGAAAGATAGAAAGAAGAAAGAAAGAAAGAAAGAGAGGAAGGAAGGAAGGAAGGAAGGAAGGAAGGAAGGAAGGAAGGAAGGAAGGAAGGAAGGAAGGAAAGATAGAAAGATAGAAAGATAAGAAAGAAAGAAAGAAAGAAAGAAAGAAAGAAAGAAAGAAAGAAAGAAAGAAAGAAGAAAGAAGGAAGGAAGGATGAATGAATGAAAGAAAGAAAGAAAGAATGAAAGAATGAAGGAATGAAGGAATGAAAGTACGAAGAATGAAAGAATGAAAGAATGAAGGAATGAAACAAAGAAAGAAAGAATGAAAGAAAGAATGAAGGAATGAAACAAAGAAAGAAAGAATGAACGAATGAAAAAATGAACAAATGAAAGAAAGAATGAAAGATAGAAAGAAAAAAAGAAAAAGAAAGTAAGAAGAAAGAAAGAAAGAAAAGAAAGAAAGAAAGAAAGAAAGAAAAAAGAATGAATGAAAGAATGAAAGATAGAAAGAAAAAAAAGAAGAAAGAAAGAAAGAAAGAAAGAAAGAAAGAAGGAATGAAGAAAGAATGAATGAAAGAATGAAAGAATGAAAGAATGAACGAATGAACGAATGAAAGAAAGAAAGAATGAAAGGAAGAATGAAAGAAAGAAAGAAATATTAAAGGGAGAAGAAAGAAAGAAAAGAAAGAAAGAAAGAAAGAAAGAAAGAAAGAAAGAAAGAAAGGAAGGAAGGAAGGAAGGAAGGAAGGAAGGAAGGAAGGAAGGAAGGAAGGATGAAAGAAATAATGAAAGAAAGAAAGAAACAATGAAAAATGAAGGAATGAAGGAATGGAAGAAAGAAGAATGAAGGAATGAAAGAATGAAGGAATGAAACAAAGAAAGAAAGAATGAACGAATGAAGAAATGAACAAATGAAAGAAAGAATGAAAGAAAGAATGAAAGATAGAAAGAAAAAAGAAAAGAAAGAAAGAAAGAAAGAAAGAAAGAAAGAAAGGAAGGAAGGAAGGAAGGAAGGAAGGAAGGATGAAAGAATGAATGAAAGAATGAAGGAATGAAGGAATGAAAGTAAGAAGAATGAATAAATGAAAGAATGAAGGAATGAAAGAAAGAAAGAATGAAAGAATGAAAGAATGAAAAAGAGGAAGGAAGGAAGGAAGGAAGGAAGGAAGGAAGGAAGGAAGGAAGGAAGGATGGATGAAAGAAATAATGAAAGAAAGAAAGAAAGGAAGGAAGGAAGGAAGGAAGGAAGGAAGGAAGAAAGGAAGGACGGATGGAACGAAGGAAGGAAGGAAGGAAGGAAGGAAGGAAGGAAGGAAGGAAGGAAGGAAAAATAGAAATATAGAAAGATAAGAAAGAAGAAAGAAAGAAAAAAGAAAGAAAGAAAGAAAGATAGAAAGATAGAAAGATAGAAAGATAAGAAAGATAATAAAGAAGAAAGAAAGAAAGAAAGAAAGAAAGAAAGAAAGAAAGAAAGAAAGAAAGAAAGAAATATTAAAAGGAAAGAAAGAAAGAAAGAAAGAAAGAAAGAAAGAAAGAAAGAGAGGAAGGAAGGAAGGAAGGAAGGAAGGAAGGAAGGATGGATGAAAGAAATAATGAAAGAAAGAAAGAAACAATGAAAAAATGAAGGAATGAAGGAATGGAAGAAAGAAGAATGAAGGAATGAAAGAATGAAGGAATGAAACAAAGAAAGAAAGAATGAACGAATGAAGAAATGAACAAATGAAAGAAAGAATGAAAGAAAGAATGAAAGATAGAAAGAAAAAAAGAAAGAAAGAAAGAAAGAAAGAAAGAAAGAAAGAAAGAAAGGAAGGAAGGAAGGAAGGAAGGAAGGAAGGAAGGATGAAAGAATGAATGAAAGAATGAAGGAATGAAGGAATGAAAGTAAGAAGAATGAATAATGAAAGAATGAATGAATGAAAGAAAAAACAAAGAATGAATGAAAGAATGAATGAAAGAATGAAAGAATGAATGATAGAAAGAATGAATGAAAGAATGAAAGAATGAAAGAATGAAAGAATGAATGAAAGAATGAAAGAATGAAAGAATGAAAGAATGAACGAATGAAAGAAAGAAAGAATGAAAGGAAGAATGAAAGGAAGAATGAAAGAAAGAAACAATGAAAGAAAGAAGAAAGAAAGAAAGAATGAAAGAATGAATGAAAGAATGAAAGAATGAAAGAATGAAAGAATGAACGAATGAAAGAAAGAAAAAAAGAAGAAAGAAAGAAAGAAAGAAAAGAAAGAAAGAAAGAAAGAAGGAAAGAAAGAAAAAAGAAAGAATGAATGAAAGAATGAATGAAACAATGAAAGAATGAAAGAATGAAATTATCAACGAATGAACGAATGAAAGAAAGAAAGAATGAAAGGAAGAATGAAAGAAAGAAACAATAATAGAATGAAAGAATGAAAGAAAGAATGAATGAAAGAATGAAAGAATGAAAGATAGAAAGAAAAAAGAAAGCAAAAAAAGATAGAAAAATAGAAACAAAGACGAAAGAAAGAAAGAATGAAAATGAATGAAAATGAAAGGAAGGAAGGAAGGAAGGAAGGAAGGAAGGAAGGAAGGAAGGACGGATGGAACGAAGGAAGGAAGGAAGGAAGGGAAAGAAATGTAGGTAGGTAGTTAGGTATGTAGGTAGGTAGGAAGGAAGGAAGGAAGGAAGGATGAAAAATGAATGAAAGAATGAATGAAAGAAAGAATGAAAGAAAGAACGAAAGAAAGAACGAAAGAAGGACAAAGAAGGAAGGAAAGAAAGATGAAAGAAAAAAGAAAGAATGAAAGAATGAAGGAATGAAAGAAAGAACGAATGAAAGAAACAATGAAAGAAAGAAACTATGAAAGAATGAAAGAATGAAGGAATGAAAGAAAGAAACAATGAAAGAAACAATGAAAGAAAGAAACTATGAAGGAAGGAAGGAAGGAAGGAAGGAAGGAAGGAAGGAAGGAAGGAAGGAAGGAAGGAAGGAGGGAAAGATAGAAAGATAAGAAAGAAGAAAGAAAAAAAGCAAGAAAGAAAGAAAGCAAGAAAGAAAGAAAGATAGAAAGATAGAAAGATAGAAAGATAGAAAGATAGAAAGATAAGAAAGAAGAAAGAAAGAAAAAAAAGAAAGAAAGAAAGAAAGAAATATTAAAGGGAAAGAAAGAAAGAAAGAAAGAAAGAAAGAAAGAAAGAGAGGAGGAAGGAAGGAAGGAAGGAAGGAAGGAAGGAAGGAAGGAAGGAAGGAAGGAAGGAAGAAATAATGAAAGAAAGAAAGAAACAATGAAAAAATGAAGGAATGAGGGAATGGAAGAAAGAAGAATGAAGGAATGAAAGAATGAAGGAATGAAACAAAGAAAGAAAGAATGAACAAATGAACAAATGAACAAATGAAAGAAAGAATGAAAGAAAGAATGAAATATAGAAAGAAAAAAAGAAGAAAGAAAGAAAGAAAGAAAGAAAGAAAGAAAAGAAGGAAGGAAGGATGAATGAATGAAAGAAAGAAAGAAAGAATGAAAGAATGAAAGAATGAAAAAGAAAGAATGAAAAAATAATAAAGAAAGAAAGAATAAAGAGAAATATGGATGAAAGAGAAAGAATGAAAGAATGAATGAATGAAAGAAATAATGAAAAAAGAATGAAAGAAAGAAAGAAAAAAACAAGAAAGAAAGAAAGAAAGAAAGAAAGAAAGAAAGAAAGAACAAAATAATGTGCAAAATAAACAAAATAAAGAGAACAAAAGGAAGAAGGAATGAAAGGAAGAAAGAAAGAATGAATGAAAGAATGAAAGAATGAATGAATAAGAGAATGAATAAATGAAAGAATGAATGAATGAAAGAAAAAACAAAGAATGAATGAAAGAATGAAAGAATGAATGATAGAAAGAATGAATGAATGAAAGAATGAATGAAAGAAAGAAAGAAAGAAAGAAAGAAAGAGAGGAAGGAAGGAAGGAAGGAAGGAAGGAAGGAAGAAGGAAGGAAGGAAGAAAGAAAGAATGAAAGAAAGAATGAAAGAAAGAAGAAGAAAGAAGAAAGAAAGAAAGAAAGAAAGAAAGAAAGAATGAAGGAATGAAGGAATGAAGGAATGAAGGAATGAAAGTAAGAAGAATGAAAGAATGAAAGAATGAAGGAATGAAACAAAGAAAGAAAGAATGAACGAATGAACAAATGAACAAATGAAAGAAAGAAAGAATGAAAGGAAGAATGAAAGAAAGAAACAATGAAAGAAGAAAGAAAGAAAGAAAGAAAGAAAAGAAAGAAAGAAAGAAGAAGAAAGAATGAATGAAAGAATGAAAGAATGAAAGAATGAAAGAATGAACGAATGAAAGAAAGAAAGAAAAAAAGAAAAAGAAAGAAAGAAAGAAAGAAGAAAGAAAGAATGAATGAAAGAATGAAAGAATCAACGAATGAACGAATGAAAGAATCAACGAATGAACGAATGAAAGAAGAAAGAATGAAAGGAAGAATGAAAGAATGAAGGAATGAAAGAAAGAAACAATGAAAGAAACAATGAAAGAAAGAAACTATGAAAGAAGGAAGGAAGGAAGGAAGGAAGGAAGGAAGGAAGGAAGGAAGGAAGGAAGGAAGGAAGGAAGGAAGGAAAGATAGAAAGATAGAAAGATAAGAAAGAAGAAAGAAAAAAAGAAAGAAAGAAAGCAAGCAAGAAAGAAAGAAAGATAGAAAGATAGAAAGATAGAAAGATAGAAAGATAAGAAAGAAGAAAGAAAGAAAAAAAGAAAGAAAGAAAGAAAGAAAGAAATATTAAAGGGAAAGAAAGAAAGAAAGAAAAGAAAGAAAGAAAAGAAAGAAAGAAAGAAAGGAAGGAAGGAAGGAAGGAAGGAAGGAAGGAAGGAAGGAAGGAAGGAAGGATGAAAGAAATAATGAAAGAAAGAAAGAAACAATGAAAAAATGAAGGAATGAGGGAATGGAAGAAAGAAGAATGAAGGAATGAAAGAATGAAGGAATGAAACAAAGAAAGAAAGAATGAACGATTGAAGAAATGAACAAATGAAAGAAAGAATGAAAGAAAGAATGAAAGATAGAAAGAAAAAAAGAAAAGAAAGAAAGAAAGAAAGAAAGAAAGAAAGAAAGAAAGGAAGGAAGGAAGGAAGGAAGGAAGGAAGGAAGGAAGGAAGGAAGGATGAAAGAATGAATGAAAGAATGAAGGAATGAAGGAATGAAAGTAAGAAGAATGAATAAATGAAAGAATGAATGAATGAAAGAAAGAAAGAATGAAAGAATGAAAGAATGAAAAGAAAGAATGAAAAATGAAAGAAAGAAAGAAAGAAAGAATAAAGAGAAATATGGATGAAAGTGAAAGAATGAAAGAATGAATGAATGAAAGAAAGAATGAATGAAAGAAAAAACAAGAAAGAAAGAAGAAAGAAAGAAAGAAAGAAAGAAAGAAAGAAAGAAAGGACAAAATAATGTGCAAAATAAACAAAATAATGAAAGAAAGAACAAAAGGAAGAAGGAATGAAAGGAAGAAAGAAAGAATGAATGAACGAATGAAAGAATGAATGAATGAGAGAATGAATAAATGAAAGAATGAATGAAAGAAAGAAAAAACAAAGAATGAATGAAAGAATGAATGAAAGAATGAAAGATAGAAAGAATGAATGAAAGAATGAATGAATGAAAGAAAGAAAGAAAGAAAGAAAGAACGAACGAACAAAAGAAAGAAAGACAAAGAAGGAAGGAAAGAAAGATGAAAGAAATGGATGCTGGTATAGTACCCATTTCTCAAAGAAAACTCCCACTTCTTTTTTTCGTTAGCAATTTCAAAATATCCACCTGTGGTTAGCGTGTTCCAGCTGTGTGGGTACTGTATCTCCACCAGCCCCACTTCCCATGATCCCGGCAGGTCCAGAGCTCTTGCTAGTTGAACAGTAAAATTTGAACTTTTGTTTTTGGGGAAGGCTGTTGCCGATGCGTTGCTGGGGAGGGTGATATAAAAGCCAGCCATGTCAAAGGTCTTGTACTTCAGCCTCTTTTACCCAACTGTTGAACTTGTCTGGCCAGCCGACCCATTTGACTAGAACCTCTCTATATTTTCCCCACCCTCTTTTTTTGATCACTTTTTCAATTCTGTATACACGTTGTTGATCATCAGGAACCTTTTGGAGCTCCTCAGGGTAAAAAGTGCCCTTTACTGGCTCGTCTGTGTAATCTTTTAATCTATACACCCCTCTTTCCCCTCTTGTTAACAGTTCTTTGATGATGAATATTTCATCCGTGTAGGTTTGCTGGTAGCCCTTTTCAAATTTTCCCTTCAGTCTGGATATCCTGACATGATCCCCCACCTTAAGATGTTTTTCCTTTCTTTTACTTTTTAAAATATCTCCATACAGTCTTAACCATACAACCCTTTCATTAGACAAATTTACAGTGCTAGGAGCAGTCCGGATGCTACGGTGGTACGTGTCATTGTAACCTTGAAGAACGGCTGCCAAGATGTCTACGTACCGGTGGGTGTTTCTAGCTGTGAAGTATCTCCAGAGTTTATTTTTTAGGGTCCGATTAAACCTCTCTATAACGGCGGCTTTAGTCTCACTATGAGTGACAAAATGCTGAATACCATAACGTGCTAAAAGTTTCTTCAGAGGCGTATTTAAGAACTCTTTGCCGGCATCTGTCTGTATTTTTTGGGGTGCCCGGCCTGTTTCAAAGATATTCTGGAAGGCGGCAGCAACCTCACTCCCCGACTTATCAGTCAGAGGGTATGCCCATGCATATTTAGACAACACATCAATGACTGTTAAGATGAACTTTTTTCCATGGTTTTCCTTAGAAAATTTGGACACGTCTATGAGATCGGCCTGCCATTGCTGATCTATACCCGACACCACTGTTTTATTTCGAGGGAAATTAATTCTTGCTGGTTTATGAAGCGCATAAGCATCTTGTCCTGACAACCATGTCTTGACTTGCTTCATGGACAGGTTTTTATCATGTTTTCTTCCCTCCTGAAAAAGTGGGTTTACCCCAGCATAGCTCCCTACCCTACCCGGTGTGTAATAGATCTCCTTTAGAATATTTTCATACCTCATTATGACAAAGGGTCTGTGGCAAAATGATCACACTTTGTCTTTAATACAATGCTTTATTGGTGATACAGCTTTGAGAGAGGTTGTCTAGGGATCCGGAAACATATCCCTCATCATCATCATCATCATCATCATCATCATCATCATCATAAGAAAATAAAGAGCCATAAAACCCTGATTCATCTGTACCCTCCCAACAGCGCCCTTTGCCACATTCTAGCAGGTCTTCGCATAATTTACAGGTGTTGTCATGTTCAGGAGCAGATAAATCGTCAGAAGATGTGCGGCCGGCCGGTATACGATACGGCCCTCCTTTGGTATCTTTGCTTTCTAGGACTTGGTAACTCAGGTACTGCAAAATATAAAACATAACCTATTAGCACCCCTAACTGGGCCCCGTCAACATTTACATTGTCATCAATAAAAACATATTTACTTACCACTGCTGGAAGGTGTTGGTGCGGAGCTCACCATTTCACACGCTGCCCGGTAAGTATCACAAGGGAAGTCTTCTGTTTCGCTCTCCGCCTCATCAGTAAAGGCACAACACGCCATACCGCAACCATACAAAACAGGTCTGAATATAAAATTTTCTTTGTTTTCTTCACCAAAATCCTGACAACAGAGTTTGTTGCATTCTACTGGCACCGGCCTTGTGCTAGAGCATACGGCACTAGGTTTCGCTATTTTTCTATTAAAATTTTTTGAAGCAGCTCTTGCCATGTTTCTTCAAAAGAGAAACCTTTTCTCTGCCTGGGATTTGGTTGAGCCTCGGCCGCTGGAGAAAATTAAATATGCCAAAATATAGTAAATACAAAAAGTTGTGTCCATTGACTCTCAAGGAAAAGACAGGTCTGTATATAGCCTGAAATGTGGCGGAGGTTTGCCTGGTCATAGCCTTGCCCCGTCACGTGTTACCCGCGTGTCGCAGCCTGATACGGCGCTCTCCCGCCCACGCCTGCGGACATGCCTGAACATGTCCATACCCCATGTTTTTCTCTTTTTTCTGCTTTCTCCCTGAGTGCATTCTCATTTTGAGGCTAAAAACGCCATTTTAACTCATCCTGCCAGCAGTTACTGCTATCAGACAGCGAAAGAAAAAAACAGGCAACGTGTTACTTGTAAAAATATTTTATTATTACAATCCTTGGGTAGAGGTTAACAGTTTCTGGTAATTAATAGTTGTTACATTTTGACAAATAAGCCTCTTCAAAGCCACTGGTAATTCAGAACCAATTTTCGCCATTATATCTTGTGGCTTAGGGCTGCTCTCAATATACTCCATGAATTCCACAAGCTCATCAAGGGTATCACATGTCACATATAATTTCTCTAGCTTACATGCTATGTTCATAATGACCCATAGGATCTCGCCCCTCGATATTCTGGGGCATAAGTCCTTAAGAAGCTCTTTCTCGCTGGGTGGCCGGGAATCCACCTGATCTCCTCCTGCTTGCATGCACCCCATGAAACAATGATGCAATACTTTTATCACACACGCTCTCAGAATCTGTACAACGGTCGAATCATATGGATATGTTGTTTCTTAAAGAAAAGAGAATAAGTCTGGATTAGACTCGCAATTTTATCTAATTAAATTAGTGTTTTTCTTAATTTTCAATGTTTAACTCACCATCTGAGGCACAAAATCTACAGTAACATGGTATTAGACATGCGTCTTGAGCATTTTCCTCAAATAGAGCGCTCGGTCCAGGAGCTTCGGACGTTTTCCTTGCCCTAAATTTTCGTTTTGGCGGCTTTGGCGTTAAGCTGTCTTCAAACAGATGGGCTTCGGAGTTTGCCATCTTTAAAGCACGTGTCTGTATTTTTCAAATGGGCACGGCTACTTAACGATATATCTGTATACAGCCTGAAAAGCTGTGGAGGCATGCCTGGGCATAACCTTGCCCCTGTCACGTGTACGCCGCGTGTCACAGCCTGATACGGCGCTCTCCTGCCACGCCTGCAGACATGCCTGAACATGCACATACCCATGTTTTTTCTCTTTTTTCTGTGTAGTAACCTGTTGTGCTTTTAATAACCAGCTTTCCCCCTGGCCCCTTACAGGCTTCTTTTTTCCTCAGCCTGGGCAACACATTGTGCAGTTAAAGCCTATTTTTCCACATTCAGAACTGTAAATCTAGGCCAGGTGTGCAGGCTAATTTTTGAGGCTAAAAATGCCATTTCAACTACTCCTGCCAGCAAACTGGACATTGCAACGGCTACTCCAATGAGATCTAGGAGGTGGCCGGAGGGGGGGCTGCCCCTTCCCCTCAGGCCTTTCCTGTTGCATGCGACTTCCTGTCAGTCAAGCTGCCCGTGCTACCGGGACTTGTGGCTGTGTGCAGGAGAAACCTCGGCTTTTAAAAAAAGTTTTCCTCTTAAGAACTGGGCTGTTATGTCTGCCGTGGCATTTTAACACCTCCAGATCCCCGCGTGAGTAAAAAGACACCGGTGTTTACTTATGTTAAACCTTGTTTATACCCTTCCTTGTTTACTGCTTCATTAGAAATGCTTATAAACATTTTCCTTCAGGGTGACTGACTGCTTAGGGCAAGGGTCGGAAATGGCAGCTCGCGAGCCAAATGCGGCTCTTTGGCCCCTTGAGAAGAAGAATGAACGAATGAACGAATGAACAAATGAAAGAAAGAATGAAAGAAAGAATGAAAGATAGAAAGAAAGAAAGAAGGAAAGAAGGAAAGAAAGAAAAAAGAAAGAATGAATGAATGAAAGAATGAATGAAAGAATGAAAGAATGAACGAATGAACGAATGAAAGAAAGAAAGAATGAAAGGAAGAATGAAAGAAAGAAACAATGAAAGAAAGAAAGAAAGAAAGAAAGAAGGAATGAAACAAAGAAAGAAAGAATGAACAAATGAACAAATGAAAGAAAGAATGAAAGATAGAAAGAAAAAAAGAAAAAGAAAGAAAGAAGAAAGAAAGAAAGAAAGAAAGAAAGAAAGAAAGAAAAAAGAATGAATGAAAGAATGAGTGAAAGAATGAAAGAATGAAAGAATGAAAGAATGAAAGAATGAACAAATGAAAGAAAGAAAGAATGAAAGAATGAAAGGAAGAATGAAAGAAAGAAAGAATGAAAGAATGAAAGAATGAAAGAAAGAAACAATGAAAGAAAGAAAGAAAGAAAGAAAGAAAGAAAGAAAGAAAGAAAGAAAGAAAGAAAGAAAGAAGAAAGAAAGAAAGAAGAAAGAAAGAAAGAAAGAAACAATGAAAGATGGAACGAAGGAAGGAAGGGAAAGAAAGGTAGGTAGGTAGATAGGTATGTAGGTAGGTAGGTAGGAAGGAAGGAAGGAAGGATGAAAAAATGAATGAAAGAATGAATGAAAGAAAGAATGAAAGAAAGATCGAAAGAAAGAAAGAAAGAATGAAAGAAAGACAAAGAAAGAAGGAAAGAAAGATGAAAGAAAAAAGAAAGAATGAAAGAATGAAGGAATGAAAGAAAGAAACAATGAAAGAAACAATGAAAGAAAGAAACTATGAAAGAAGGAAGGAAGGAAGGAAGGAAGGAAGGAAGGAAGGAAGGAAGGAAGATAGGAAAGAAAGATAGAAAGATAGAAAGATAAGAAAGAAGAAAGATAGAAGAAAGATGAAAGAAAGAAAGAAAGAAAGAAAGAAAGATAGAAAGATAGAAAGATAGAAAGATAGAAAGAAGAAAGAAAGAAAGAAAGAGAGGAAGGAAGGAAGGAAGGAAGGAAGGAAGGAAGGAAGGAAGGAAGGAAGGAAGGAAGGAAAGATAGAAAGATAGAAAGATAAGAAAGAAAGAAAGAAAGAAAGAAAGAAAGAAAGAAAGAAAAGAAGGAAGGAAGGATGAATGAATGAAAGAAAGAAAGAAAGAATGAAAGAATGAAGGAATGAAGGAATGAAAGTACGAAGAATGAAAGAATGAAAGAATGAAGGAATGAAACAAAGAAAGAAAGAATGAAAGAAAGAATGAAGGAATGAAACAAAGAAAGAAAGAATGAACGAATGAAAAAATGAACAAATGAAAGAAAGAATGAAAGATAGAAAGAAAAAAAGAAAAAGAAAGTAAGAAGAAAGAAAAAGAAAGAAAGAAAGAAAGAAAGAAAAAAGAATGAATGAAAGAATGAAAGATAGAAAGAAAAAAGAAGAAAGAAAGAAAGAAAGAAAGAAAGAAGGAATGAAAGAAAGAATGAATGAAAGAATGAAAGAATGAAAGAATGAACGAATGAACGAATGAAAGAAAGAAAGAATGAAAGGAAGAATGAAAGAAAGAAGCAATGAAAGAAAGAAAGAAAGAAAGAAGAAAGAAACAATGAAAGAATGAAAGAATGAAAGAATGAAAGAAAGAAACAATGAAAGAAAGAAAGAAAGAAAGAAAGAAAGAAAGAAAGAAAGAAAGAAAGAAGAAAGAAAGAAAGAAACAATGAAAGATGGAACGAAGGAAGGAAGGGAAAGAAGGTAGGTAGGTAGATAGGTATGTAGGTAGGTAGGTAGGTAGGAAGGAAGGAAGGAAGGATGAAAAATGATGAAAGAATGAATGAAAGAAAGAATGAAAGAAAGATCGAAAGAAAGAAAGAAAGAAAGAATGAAAGAAAGACAAAGAAAGAATGAAAGAAAGATGAAAGGAAAAAGAAAGAATGAAAGAATGAAGGAATGAAAGAAAGAAAAGAATGAAAGAAACAATGAAAGAAAGAAACTATGAAAGAAGGAAGGAAGGAAGGAAGGAAGGAAGGAAGGAAGGAAGGAAGGAAGATAGGAAAGAAAGATAGAAAGATAGAAAGATAAGAAAGAAGAAAGAAAGAAGAAAGATTAAAGAAAGAAAGAAAGAAAGAAAAGAAAGAAAGAAAGAAAGAAAGAAAGATAGATAGAAAGAGAGGAAGGAAGGAAGGAAGGAAGGAAGGAAGGAAGGAAGGAAGGAAGGAAGAAAGAATGAAAGAAAGAATGAAGAAAGAAGAAGAAAGAAAGAAAGATTAAGAAAGAAAAAAAGAAAGAAAGAAAGAAAGAAAGAAAGAAAGAAAGAAAGAAAGAGAGGAAGAAGGAAGGAAAGGAAAGGAAGGAAGGAAGGAAGAAGGAAGGAAGAAAGAATGAAAGAAAGAATGAAAGAAAGAAAGAAAGAAAGAAAGAAAGAAAGAAACAATGAAAGAATGAAGGAATGAAGGAATGAAAGTACGAAGAATGAAAGAATGAAAGAATGAAGGAATGAAACAAAGAAAGAAAGAATGAACAAATGAGCAAATGAACAAATGAAAGAAAGAAAGAATGAAAGGAAGAATGAAAGAAAGAAACAATGAAAGAAAGAAAGAAAGAAAGAAAGAAAGAAAGAAGAAAGAATGAATGAATGAAAGAATGAAAGAATGAACGAATGAACGAATGAAAGAAAGAAAAAAAGAAAAAAAGAAAAAGAAAGAAAGAAAGAAAGAAAGAAAGAAAGAAAGAAAGAAGAAAGAAAGAATGAAAGAATGAAAGAATTAACAAATGAACGAATGAAAGAAAGAAAGAATGAAAGGAAGAATGAAAGAAAGAAACAATGAAAGAATGAAAGAATGAAAGAAAGAAAGAATGAATGAAAGAATGAAAAAAAGAATGAATGAAAGAATGAAAGAATGAAAGATAGAAAGAAAAAAGAAAGCAAAAAAAGATGGAGAAATAGAAAGAAAGACGAAAGAAAGAAAGAATGAAAATGAATGAAAGAAAGAATGAAAGAAAGAAAGAAAGAAAGAAAGAATGAAAGAAAGAAAGAAAGAAGAAAGAAAGAAAGAAGAAAGAAAGAAAGAAAGAAAGAAAGAAAGAAAGAATGAAAGATAGAAAGAAAAAAGAAAGCAAAAAAAGATAGAAAAATAGAAACAAAGACGAAAGAAAGAAAGAATGAAAATGAAAATGAATGAAAGGAAGGAAGGAAGGAAGGAAGGAAGGAAGGAAGGAAGGAAGGACGGATGGAACGAAGGAAGGAAGGGAAAGAAAGGTAGGTAGGTAGTTAGGTATGTAGGTAGGTAGGAAGGAAGGAAGGAAGGAAGGATGAAAAAATGAATGAAAGAATGAATGAAAGAAAGAATGAAAGAAAGAATGAAAGAAAGAATGAAAGAAAGACAAAGAAGGAAGGAAAGAATGATGAAAGAAAAAAGAAAGAATGAAAGAATGAAGGAATGAAAGAAAGAAAGAATGAAAGAAACAATGAAAGAAAGAAACTATGAAAGAATGAAAGAATGAAGGAATGAAAGAAAGAAAGAATGAAAGAAACAATGAAAGAAAGAAACTATGAAAGAAGGAAGGAAGGAAGAAAGGAAGGAAGGAAGGAAGGAAGGAAGGAAGGAAGGAAGGAAAGATAGAACGATAGAAAGATAAGAAAGAAGAAAGAAAGAAAAAAGAAAGAAAGAAAGCAAGCAAGAAAGAAAGAAAGATAGAAAGATAGAAAGATAGAAAGATAGAAAGATAAGAAAGAAGAAAGAAAGAATGAAAGAATGAAAGAATCAACGAATGAACGAATGAAAGAATCAACGAATGAACGAATGAAAGAAAGAAAGAATGAAAGGAAGAATGAAAGAATGAAGGAATGAAAGAAAGAAACAATGAAAGAAACAATGAAAGAAAGAAACTATGAAGGAAGGAAGGAAGGAAGGAAGGAAGGAAGGAAGGAAGGAAGGAAGGAAGGAAGGAAGGAAGGAAGGAAGGAAGGAAAGATAGAAAGATAGAAAGATAAGAAAGAAGAAAGAAAAAAAGAAAGAAAGAAAGCAAGCAAGAAAGAAAGAAAGATAGAAAGATAGAAAGATAGAAAGATAGAAAGATAGAAAGATAAGAAAGAAGAAAGAAAGAAAAAAGAAAGAAAGAAAGAAAGAAATATTAAAGGGAAAGAAAGAAAGAAAGAAAGAAAGAGAGGAAGGAAGGAAGGAAGGAAGGAAGGAAGGAAGGAAGGAAGGAAGGAAGGAAGGAAGGAAGGAAGGATGAAAGAAATAATGAAAGAAAGAAAGAAACAATGAAAAAATGAAGGAATGAGGGAATGGAAGAAAGAAGAATGAAGGAATGAAAGAATGAAGGAATGAAACAAAGAAAGAAAGAATGAACAAATGAACAAATGAACAAATGAAAGAAAGAATGAAAGAAAGAATGAAATATAGAAAGAAAAAAAGAAGAAAGAAAGAAAGAAAGAAAGAAAGAAAGAAAGAAAGAAAGAAAGAAAAGAAGGAAGGAAGGATGAATGAATGAAAGAAAGAAAGAAAGAATGAAAGAATGAAAGAATGAAAAAGAAAGAATGAAAAAATAAATAAAGAAAGAAAGAATAAAGAGAAATATGGATGAAAGAGAAAGAATGAAAGAATGAATAAATGAAAGAAATAATGAAAAAAGAATGAAAGAAAGAAAAAACAAGAAAGAAAGAAAGAAAGAAAGAAAGAAAGAAAGAAAGAAAGAAAGGACAAAATAATGTGCAAAATAAACAAAATAAAGAGAACAAAAGGAAGAAGGAATGAAAGGAAGAAAAAAGAATGAATGAAAGAATGAAAGAATGAATGAATAAGAGAATGAATAAATGAAAGAATGAATGAATGAAAGAAAAAACAAAGAATGAATGAAAGAATGAAAGAATGAATGATAGAAAGAATGAATGAATGAAAGAATGAATGAATGAAAGAAAGAAAGAAAGAAAGAAAGAAAGAGAGGAAGGAAGGAAGGAAGGAAGGAAGGAAGGAAGGAAGGAAGGAAGGAAGGAAGGATGAAAGAAAGAATGAAAGAAAGAATGAAAGAAAGAAAGAAAGAAAGAAAGAAACAATGAAAGAATGAAGGAATGAAGGAATGAAAGTAAGAAGAATGAAAGAATGAAAGAATGAAGGAATGAAACAAAGAAAGAAAGAATGAACAAATGAACAAATGAACAAATGAAAGAAAGAAAGAATTAAAGGAAGAATGAAAGAAAGAAACAATGAAAGAACAAAGAAAGAAAGAAAGAAAGAAAGAAAGAAAGAAGAAAGAATGAATGAAAGAATGAAAGAATGAAAGAATGAAAGAATGAACGAATGAAAGAAAGAAAAAAAGAAAAAGAAAGAAAGAAAGAAAGAAAGAAGAAAGAAAGAATGAAAGAATGAAAGAATGAACGAATGAACGAATGAAAGAATCAACGAATGAACGAATGAAAGAAAGAAAGAATGAAAGGAAGAATGAAAGAAAGAAACAATGAAAGAATGAAAGAAAGAATGAAAGAAACAATGAAAGAAAGAAACTATGAAAGAAGGAAGGAAGGAAGGAAGGAAGGAAGGAAGGAAGGAAGGAAGGAAGGAAGGATGAAAGAAATAATGAAAGAAAGGAAGAAACAATGAAAAAATGAAGGAATGAGGGAATGGAAGAAAGAAGAATGAAGGAATGAAGGAATGAAGGAATGAAACAAAGAAAGAAAGAATGAACAAATGAACAAATGAACAAATGAAAGAAAGAATGAAAGAAAGAATGAAATATAGAAAGAAAGAAAGAAGAAAGAAAGAAAGAAAGAAAGAAAGAAAGAAAGAAAGAAAAGAAGGAAGGAAGGAAGGATGAATGAATGAAAGAAAGAAAGAAAGAATGAAAGAATGAAAGAATGAAAAAGAAAGAATGAAAAAATAAAGAAAGAAAGAAAGAATAAAGAGAAATATGGATGAAAGAGAAAGAATGAAAGAATGAATGAATGAAAGAAATAATGAAAAAAGAATGAAAGAAAGAAAGAAAAAACAAGAAAGAAAGAAAGAAAGAAAGAAAGAAAGAAAGAAAGAAAGAAAGAAAGGACAAAATAATGTGCAAAATAAACAAAATAAAGAGAACAAAAGGAAGAAGGAATGAAAGGAAGAAAGAAAGAATGAATGAAAGAATGAAAGAATGAATGAATAAGAGAATGAATAAATGAAAGAATGAATGAATGAAAGAAAAAACAAAGAATGAATGAAAGAATGAAAGAATGAATGATAGAAAGAATGAATGAATGAAAGAATGAATGAATGAAAGAAAGAAAGAAAGAAAGAAAGAGGAAGGAAGGAAGGAAGGAAGGAAGGAAGGAAGGAAGGAAGGAAGGAAGGAAGGAAGGAAGAATGAAAGAAAGAATGAAAGAAAGAAAGAAAGAAAGAAAGAAAGAAAGAAAGAAAGAAACAATGAAAGAATGAAGGAATGAAGGAATGAAAGTAAGAAGAATGAAAGAATGAAAGAATGAAGGAATGAAACAAAGAAAGAAAGAATGAACAAATGAACAAATGAACAAATGAAAGAAAGAAAGAATTAAAGGAAGAATGAAAGAAAGAAACAATGAAAGAAGAAAGAAAGAAAGAAAGAAAGAAAGAAAGAAAGAAAGAAGAAATATGAATGAAAGAATGAAAGAATGAACGAATGAACGAATGAAAGAAAGAAAGAAAAAAAGAAAAAGAAAGAAAGAAAGAAAGAAGAAAGAAAGAATGAAAGAATGAAAGAATCAACGAATGAACGAATGAAAGAATCAACGAATATGAAAGAATCAACGAATGAACGAATGAAAGAAAGAAAGAATGAAAGGAAGAATGAAAGAAAGAAACAATGAAAGAATGAAAGAAAGAAAGAAAGAAAGAAAGAAAGAAAGAATGAAAGAAAGAAAGAAAGAAAGAAAGAAAGGAAGGAAGGAAGGAAGGAAGGAAGGAAGGAAGGAAGGAAGAAAGAAAGAAAGAATGAAAGAAAGAATGAAAGAAAGAAAGAAAAGAAAGAAAGAAAGAAACAATGAAAGAATGAAGGAATGAAGGAATGAAAGTAAGAAGAATGAATAAATGAATGAATGAAAGAATGAATGAAAGAATGAAAGAATGAATGATAGAAAGAATGAATGAAAGAATGAAAGAATGAAAGAATGAATGAAAGAATGAAAGAATGAAAGAATGAAAGAATGAACGAATGAAAGAAAGAAAGAATGAAAGGAAGAATGAAAGGAAGAATGAAAGAAAGAAACAATGAAAGAAAGAAGAAAGAAAGAAAGAATGAAAGAATGAATGAAAGAATGAAAGAATGAAAGAATGAAAGAATGAACGAATGAAAGAAAGAAAAAAAGAAGGAAGGAAGGAAGGAAGGAAGGAAGGAAGGAAGGAAGGAAGAAAGAAAGAAAGAAAGAAAGAAAGAAAGAAAGAAAGAAGAAAGAAAGAAAGAAAGAAGGAAAGAAAGAAAAAAGAAAGAATAAATGAAAGAATGAATGAAACATGAAAGAATGAAAGAATGAAAGAATCAACGAATGAACGAATGAAAGAAAGAAAGAATGAAAGGAAGAATGAAAGAAAGAAACAATAATAGAATGAAAGAATGAAAGAAAGAATGAATGAAAGAATGAAAGAATGAAAGATAGAAAGAAAAAAGAAAGCAAAAAAAGATAGAAAAATAGAAACAAAGACGAAAGAAAGAAAGAATGAAAATGAATGAAAATGAAAGGAAGAAGGAAGGAAGGAAGGAAGGAAGGAAGGAAGGAAGGATGGAACGAAGGAAGGAAGGAAGGAAGGGAAAGAAATGTAGGTAGGTAGTTAGGTATGTAGGTAGGTAGGAAGGAAGGAAGGAAGGAAGGATGAAAAAATGATGAAAGAATGAATGAAAGAAAGAATGAAAGAAAGAACGAAAGAAAGAACGAAAGAAGGACAAAGAAGGAAGGAAAGAAAGATGAAAGAAAAAAGAAAGAATGAAAGAATGAAGGAATGAAAGAAAGAACGAATGAAAGAAACAATGAAAGAAAGAAACTATGAAAGAATGAAAGAATGAAGGAATGAAAGAAAGAAACAATGAAAGAAACAATGAAAGAAAGAAACTATGAAAGAAGGAAGGAAGGAAGGAAGGAAGGAAGGAAGGAAGGAAGGAAGGAAGGAAGGAAGGAAGGAAGGAAAGATAGAAAGATAGAAAGATAAGAAAGAAGAAAGAAAAAAAGAAAGAAAGAAAGCAAGCAAGAAAGAAAGAAAGATAGAAAGATAGAAAGATAGAAAGATAGAAAGATAGAAAGATAAGAAAGAAGAAAGAAAGAAAAAAGAAAGAAAGAAAGAAAGAAATATTAAAGGGAAAGAAAGAAAGAAAGAAAGAAAGAGAGGAAGGAAGGAAGGAAGGAAGGAAGGAAGGAAGGAAGGAAGGAAGGAAGGAAGGAAGGAAGGATGAAAGAAATAATGAAAGAAAGAAAGAAACAATGAAAAAATGAAGGAATGAGGGAATGGAAGAAAGAAGAATGAAGGAATGAAAGAATGAAGGAATGAAACAAAGAAAGAAAGAATGAACAAATGAACAAATGAACAAATGAAAGAAAGAATGAAAGAAAGAATGAAATATAGAAAGAAAAAAAGAAGAAAGAAAGAAAGAAAGAAAGAAAGAAAGAAAGAAAGAAAGAAAAGAAGGAAGGAAGGATGAATGAATGAAAGAAAGAAAGAAAGAATGAAAGAATGAAAGAATGAAAAAGAAAGAATGAAAAAATAAATAAAGAAAGAAAGAATAAAGAGAAATATGGATGAAAGAGAAAGAATGAAAGAATGAATAAATGAAAGAAATAATGAAAAAAGAATGAAAGAAAGAAAGAAAAAACAAGAAAGAAAGAAAGAAAGAAAAGAAAGAAAGAAAGAAAGAAAGAAAGAAAGAAAGAAAGGACAAAATAATGTGCAAAATAAACAAAATAAAGAGAACAAAAGGAAGAAGGAATGAAAGGAAGAAAAAAAGAATGAATGAAAGAATGAAAGAATGAATGAATAAGAGAATGAATAAATGAAAGAATGAATGAATGAAAGAAAAAAACAAAGAATGAATGAAAGAATGAAAGAATGAATGATAGAAAGAATGAATGAAGAAAGAAAGAATGAATGAAAGAAAGAAAGAAAGAAAGAGAGGAAGGAAGGAAGGAAGGAAGGAAGGAAGGAAGGAAGGAAGGAAGGAAGGAAGGAAGAAAGAATGAAAGAAAGAAGAATGAAAGAAAGAAAGAAAGAAAGAAAGAAAGAAAGAAACAATGAAAGAATGAAGGAATGAAGGAATGAAAGTAAGAAGAATGAAAGAATGAAAGAATGAAGGAATGAAACAAAGAAAGAAAGAATGAACAAATGAACAAATGAACAAATGAAAGAAAGAAAGAATTAAAGGAAGAATGAAAGAAAGAAAACAATGAAAGAACAAAGAAAGAAAGAAAGAAAGAAAGAAAGAAAGAAAGAAGAAAGAATGAATGAAAGAATGAAAGAATGAAAGAATGAAAGAATGAACGAATGAAAGAAAGAAAAAAAGAAAAAGAAAGAAAGAAAGAAAGAAAGAAGAAAGAAAGAATGAAAGAATGAAAGAATGAACGAATGAACGAATGAAAGAATCAACGAATGAACGAATGAAAGAAAGAAAGAATGAAAGGAAGAATGAAAGAAAGAAACAATGAAAGAATGAAAGAAACAATGAAAGAAACAATGAAAGAAAGAAACTATGAAAGAAGGAAGGAAGGAAGGAAGGAAGGAAGGAAGGAAGGAAGGAAGGATGAAAGAAATAATGAAAGAAAGAAAGAAACAATGAAAAAATGAAGGAATGAGGGAATGGAAGAAAGAAGAATGAAGGAATGAAAGAATGAAGGAATGAAACAAAGAAAGAAAGAATGAACAAATGAACAAATGAACAAATGAAAGAAAGAATGAAAGAAAGAATGAAATATAGAAAGAAAGAAAGAAGAAAGAAAGAAAGAAAGAAAGAAAGAAAGAAAGAAAGAAAGAAAGAAAAGAAGGAAGGAAGGAAGGATGAATGAATGAAAGAAAGAAAGAAAGAATGAAAGAATGAAAGAATGAAAAAGAAAGAATGAAAAAATAAAGAAAGAAAGAAAGAATAAAGAGAAATATGGATGAAAGAGAAAGAATGAAAGAATGAATGAATGAAAGAAATAATGAAAAAAGAATGAAAGAAAGAAAGAAAAAACAAGAAAGAAAGAAAGAAAGAAAGAAAGAAAGAAAGAAAGAAAGGACAAAATAATGTGCAAAATAAACAAAATAAAGAGAACAAAAGGAAGAAGGAATGAAAGGAAGAAAGAAAGAATGAATGAAAGAATGAAAGAATGAATGAATAAGAGAATGAATAAATGAAAGAATGAATGAATGAAAGAAAAAAACAAAGAATGAATGAAAGAATGAAAGAATGAATGATAGAAAGAATGAATGAATGAAAGAATGAATGAATGAAAGAAAGAAAGAAAGAAAGAAAGAGAGGAAGGAAGGAAGGAAGGAAGGAAGGAAGGAAGGAAGGAGGAGAAGGAAGAATGAAAGAAAGAAAGAAAGAAAGAAAGAAAGAAAGAAAGAAAGAAAGAAAGAAAGAAAGAAACAATGAAAGAATGAAGGAATGAAGGAATGAAAGTAAGAAGAATGAAAGAATGAAAGAATGAAGGAATGAAACAAAGAAAGAAAGAATGAACAAATGAACAAATGAACAAATGAAAGAAAGAAAGAATTAAAGGAAGAATGAAAGAAAGAAACAATGAAAGAAGAAAGAAAGAAAGAAAGAAAGAAAGAAAGAAAGAAAGAAGAAATATGAATGAAAGAATGAAAGAATGAACGAATGAACGAATGAAAGAAAGAAAGAAAAAAAGAAAAAGAAAGAAAGAAAGAAAGAAAGAAGAAAGAAAGAATGAAAGAATGAAAGAATCAACGAATGAACGAATGAAAGAATCAACGAATGAACGAATGAAAGAAAGAAAGAATGAAAGGAAGAATGAAAGAAAGAAACAATGAAAGAATGAAAGAAAGAAAGAAAGAAAGAAAGAAAGAAAGAATGAATGAAAGAAAGAAAGAAAGAAAGGAAGGAAGGAAGGAAGGAAGGAAGGAAGGAAGGAAGGAAGGAAGAAAGAAAGAATGAAAGAAAGAATGAAAGAAAGAAAGAAAGAAAGAAAGAAAGAAACAATGAAAGAATGAAGGAATGAAGGAATGAAAGTAAGAAGAATGAATAAATGAAAGAATGAATGAATGAAAGAAAAAACAAAGAATGAATGAAAGAATGAATGAAAGAATGAAAGAATGAATGATAGAAAGAATGAATGAAAGAATGAAAGAATGAAAGAATGAATGAAAGAATGAAAGAATGAAAGAATGAAAGAATGAACGAATGAAAGAAAGAAAGAATGAAAGGAAGAATGAAAGGAAGAAAGAAAGAAAGAAACAATGAAAGAAAGAAGAAAGAAAGAAAGAATGAAAGAATGAAAGAATGAAAGAATGAATGAAAGAATGAAAGAATGAAAGAATGAAAGAATGAAATAAATAATGAAAAAAGAATGAAAGAAAAAAAACAAGAAAGAAGAAGGAAAGAAAGAAAGAAAGAATGAAGGATGAAAGAAAGAAAGAACGAAAGAAAGAAAGAAAGGAAGAAAGAAAGAAAGAAAGAGAGGAAGGAAGGAAGGAAGGAAGGAAGGAAGGAAGGAAGGAAGGAAGGAAGGAAGGACGGATGGAACGAAGGAAGGAAGGGAAAGAAAGGTAGGTAGGTAGGTAGATAGGTAGGTAGGTAGGTAGGTAGGTAGGTAGGAAGGAAGGAAGGAAGGATGAAAAAATGAATGAAAGAATGAATGAAAGAAAGAATGAAAGGAAGATCGAAAGAAAGAAAGAAAGAAAGAAAGAATGAAAGAAAGACAAAGAAAGAAGGAAAGAAAGATGAAAGAAAAAATTTTTTAGGGTCCGATTAAACCTCTCTATAACGGCGGCTTTAGTCTCACTATGAGTGACAAAATGCTGAATACCATAACGTGCTAAAAGTTTCTTCAGAGGCGTATTTAAGAACTCTTTGCCGGCATCTGTCTGTATTTTTTGGGGTGCCCGGCCTGTTTCAAAGATATTCTGGAAGGCGGCAGCAACCTCACTCCCCGACTTATCAGTCAGAGGGTATGCCCATGCATATTTAGACAACACATCAATGACTGTTAAGATGAACTTTTTTCCATGGTTTTCCTTAGAAAATTTGGACACGTCTATGAGATCGGCCTAGCCATTGCTGATCTATACCCGACACCACTGTTTTATTTATGTTAATAAACATAATAAATTTATGTTAATTATGTTAAACCTTGTTTATACCCTTCCTTGTTTGCTGCTTCATTAGAAATGCTTATAAACATTTTCCTTCAGGGTGACTGACTGCTTAGGGCAAGGGTCGGAAATGGCGGCTCGCGAGCCAAATGCGGCTCTTTGGCCCCTTGAGTGTGGCTCTTCCGCAGGCAGGCGTGGCGGGCGTGGCACGGCAGCGAGTGTGGCGGGGCAGGCGCGGCAGCGGGCATGGTGTGCGTTGCTGTGGGCATACCACTGGCAACCTGGCAGCCGTCTCCGGCAGCCATCTTGACGACGGGCAGGGCTTTCCAAACTGTGTGTCGCGTGACAAGCCAGAAGCGCTGAAGGGAGTGGAAATTCTCCGCACTAATCAGCTGTGCGTCGGGAAGCCCGGCAGCCTGCACGCGCGATTTTTGCCTCCCTGCCGGAACCGAGGGCATTTTTGGGGTCCCCGGAGCCTGCCCTTTCGAAGGGTCAGCGGCAGCAGCAGCAGCAGTGCTGCCCCTTCGAAAGGGCAGGCTCCGGGGACCCCGAAAATTCCCTCAGTTTAGGCAGGGAGGCTGCACGCAAGCTGCCTCAGCTGTTCTGCGGGGAGAATTTCCACCCCAGGGCAGCGTGTGCATGTGGGGAGGGGAGGTTTCTGCCTCCCTGCCGGAACCGAGGGCATTTTCGGGGTCCCCGGAGCCTGCCCTTTCGAAGGGGCAGCAGGGCAGTGTGTGCATGTTGAGAGGGGAGGTTTCTGCCTCCCTGCCGGAACCGAGGGCATTTTCGGGGTCCCCCGGAGCCTGCCCTTTCGAA